>JAGFNQ010001838.1:115114-278720 GCA_024364735.1 Boesenbergia rotunda | reverse complement strand
CAGTAGATTTGGAAGTAAAATGCCTAAATAACTTGTGGTAAATTACTACTAAAATGAAACTGAATGAATCATGGAAACAATTAGAAAAATGCAAACCACAAATAAAGCACTTTGCACAAAGTGTCACCATTTTCTTTTGACCAATTACACCATTGATAAAAAGATTGAGAGAATTCTTCTATGAATCCTTCAATTTGGTAAATTCTAAGACCAGAGATACTCAGGGTCACTTCATAGTGAATCTCAACATTATCTAACTAATGGAAAAGTATTTATAAGTTGCATTTATGAAGAGTACTTGGTTTAGGTGGAAACTTCTTTCCAAAGATAACTTTGGATGTCAAAAAAAAAAGTATTCAGACAACCTAGAATTGCATGGGTAAAAGAGTCTCATAACCAGTAGAAATTAAAATAAATACCATCCACTTTAACAAAAAATGACCAGAAATATAAGGGGGCGTTTGGTTTACTCCATTTTCTATTTTCATTTTCCAGAAAATCGCATTTTCTCATTTTCTGGAAAATAACTTTATTTCATTTTCTAGTTTTCCATAAAACGCTATATCTTTTTCTAGAAAACAAGACTGGAAAATACAAACCAAACATGTTTTCCAGAAAACCACATTTTCTACGGAAAATGAAAATGGAAAACAAGCAAACCAAACGCCCCCTAAGTTATCCAAGTCAAGCCAACTGGCTCTTGGTTTTTATGCTCTACCACAACCATTAGAAAGTCTTTGGATTACAATGAAGTAATCCAAAGTGAGAATGATGACTGAAGTAGTCATTTCTATTCTTTTCATATGAAATGGCACAAAAAAATGGAAGGTTAATCCCATAGCAACAACTTAAATTTAAACTTGCTTGGGTACTACTCATTTTGCTTCAAGTATAAAGTTAGCCTTGATATGCATCTACAAAACAAGATTCCCTTCAACCTATTATATTATGTTTTTAAATCCCTTAATCCCCATACATCTATTATAGTTATGAAATTGATTGATCCCATTTCATATAAAAATTTCATTGGCCAAAAGGTTATGTAATTTCAGGTATGGTATTTTGCCCCAACAACCATCCCTAACTAGTTGCAAGAATTGCCAAAATTAGAAAGGAAAAAAACCGCCCATGAGAGTTGACTGCTAACTAAGCAAGGTCAGGATTAAAAAAAATAAACCATAACAATCGGATTTTCAAATCTAAACAATCATGGCCATGACTAGATTTTCATGTTAATGAAGACAAAAAAAAACCAATGAAAGGAGAAAAGGAGACAAACAAAGAGAAAGAAGAATTGTTAAAACAATTTCCCAAGTATAATGTATTCACTCATTGGCAACATGCTATAACAATTACCACAGTAGGTATAATTAAGGTATCATTTTGAGCAATTAATTCCCAAAACATTTCATTAAGAAGAAAATCATTTGCACGAAATATTATGTAGATATAAATCAAAAGTAGGTAACCTAACCCATAATGCAAAATAGACGATTACTTGTTTTAACATCAACAATGGCAACTTTTGACAGTGCAAATAATGCATAAATTCCATCTTACCTTTGAGTAGCTTTTGAGAAACCAATTTTTACTAAGTGAGTGAGAGGCTAACATGATACCTGATAAAAGATCAACCTTACCAACTAGGAATTGACCAGGAAACAAAGCGCAATAAAAGAAAGTATCAGTTCGCTTACTTTTGTCAATGTATCTGACTTTTTGCATATAACTCGCAAGCATCTAAGGTGACCTTTTCTTATACTGTCTTTCTCCATTAGACCTGAAGCAATAAAAGAGATGACTTCTTGATTGACAGATTCAGAAGTTCTAGATGCCCATGATGCCAAAGCTGACAAGATTACCAACTTCACCTCCTCACTTACTGCCATAAAATAAATAACTACAATCAGCACCTACCTGGAAAAGTGAGGAATGGAAAAAACAACAGCAGAAGACTTTTTACCATCTTCCTTGTAACAAAACATAAGAAAGCTTGATAAGATAGGTGCTACTTTACATAGAGATTTGGCTACAGGAGATTTTGATAATTCTTCAATAACATTATCATTCCCGTCCTATGAATAATGATTCGTGAGTTTTCCCTCAAAACCAGTTTGACACAGTCAGTCATAACTGAAGAATAGGATGAATTAACTCTTCAAGTGGACAAGGGCATAAGCCAAGGTACACAATGGTGACAGAACAATGATTTCAAGAAATGACAATCAAAGTTGACCTCCAATAACTGCTTTTATAGCACCGAACATTGAGGGTAAGCATCTAGATCACTAAACTTTTCACTTAAAAGTCCTACAACGGACAATGTAGCAGTTTTCCTTTCCTCATCTACATGACGGGATTGTGGAATGACAACCAAGAGAAAATTCGTGAACTACATGCTCAAGGTATTGATCAATTTTAATAGAACTCCATTAGATTCCTCTTTAAAACTTTAATTGATGATGGGAGGACCACAATCTTGAACCCTTCATATTCATACTAAACAATTTGAAATTCAAATTCAAATATTGTTTCCCAACCAACATTTCTTACATTAATTAAATTCCAAAAGGAGACCAAACATCGAGATCCCAATTCTGAAAGATAGATAAGCAATAAATGAGTTATATTTCTTCTTAACACTATTATGCTTTAGTACCTCAACTTCATGGAGCTTTTCATAGCCAAACAAAAAATAGCTTTTGTGAATTGGAATATATTGTTTCAAAGTTGTCGACTCAAAATAAAAGCAAAGTGCATGAAAAAGACCTCCATATATAATCCCATAACATCAATATAAAACATGAGACATGGAGAAATAACAAAGAAAATTTTACACATTAATAAAAACACATGCAAACTCTACTAAAGTTGAAGGTGTGGCATGTCTACTTCTCATATTCTAATAATTTCCTAATACATTAAAAGCTAAGAACTCATATTTCTCTCACTTTGTTCAATGATTCATATTAGCAATCCCTAAATGATAACATTAATAAGTAAAATGATTGGATAATAATATGGATTGTCTGATCAATCCTTAAAAGCTAAATTTTTTATTTCTTTCTTTTTCATTGTACTGACTACAATGGTATTGTATTGAGGTGTAAGTTCTAAAGTGTGATAGCAAAGTTAAAAAATGGGTCCTTTATATAAGTAAATACCAAATGTTGTAGTCATAGACAAGGTAGATAGGCGGACTTTGGTAGGATTCCTAAGTAATTTGGAGGCAAGAAACTGAATATTTTCTTGTGTTTATACATAAGACACTCTTAAGAATGATAATAAGCATTAGTGAATAGAAGTGGTGACAATTTACAATTTGTGCAAATGTTGTACTAATAATTAAAATCTAACAAATAAAATAGGATTCTTTGGCAAATTTAGATAACAAAAGAGATACATCAGTTCTTGATTTAGGTATTACAGTCCAAGTATCAATATTACCTCTTGAATCAAATAATAACTAACTAGGACAGTAATATAATAAAAAATGAAAGTCAAGAGAGTGCACCTCATATGAAGAGGCAAACCAGATGTGGAGTCGTGGGCAACTTTATGGAAATCTAGTCTATTTTCAATAGCTCCTTTTAAGGGATCTGCATATTCTTCTTCTTTCTAAGAAAGAAATTATAAGTGAAATTAGTTATATACAAGATTGCAACAATGAAAATTTAGAGAACCAAACAATAAAACAAACTCAAAACTTCACCAACAATGGAGATGGAACTAGAACAAAATAGATAACAAAATATTTGCATCCAAGCTTGGGATTGAAATATTGGATTGGCTATAATTAAATGTTTACGAGTTAATCAACAATAATTTCTCTCAACGACATTGAACAATAAAGATATGATTAATCACCAACAGATTCAAAATAAGCAATTAATCGTTGAGCATGAAATAGACTCTCTCCTACCTTAACACATCATTGCTACATCAATCAAGTTTCTTAAAAACCATATTTCAACAAATTTCAATTATTTTAGCAAAATATACCTTCTATCTAATTTTTTCAAAGCTCTTGTAATTATCATTTTAAAAATATATCAAAAATTTTCACGAAATGTCATGTCAGCTTTTCCTACATAGATACAAATTGGAAGATGTGTTTGTGTCTCATAAGAGAACCAAAACAAGTGAGCACAGAGGAATAAGTTGCTTCTTACCAAATACGTGTGGAATGCACCAAAGACATAATATGTTGAATACAGATTCATTAGACAAAGCATATTAACTTCCTAAACAATTGGTGTAAATCTCCGTGTGAAGACAACACAAGGTTGATGTAGGAGAAATGGGTATTATGTTTGTTCCTAATCATGTTTGTGAAACTAATTGCAACCAAGTTTCAAAATCTCGACCCATGCTGAGGTTTCGGTCCCATACCGCAACGATACGGTTTCGGTATCGTATCATGCCGTGTCGGTACGGTTTCGGTAATTTTTTATTTATATATAATAATTATGAGATAAATATGTTTATTGTGTATAATTTAAAAATAAATCATATATTAATTTCATATAAGTTCTCAATTATTGAATAATTTAATATCGTTATAAAAATTAAATATAATTTTCTTTAAAGAAAATTAATCTATTAATAACTCGAATTAAACCTTACTAAGTTACTAATACCAAAACTTTATATGTTCTGGAACAAAAATGCTAAAAGTAAAAAATTTAATATCGTAATATTTATAAATCCAAAGTTCAAATTTATTCTAAGATAAAAAATATTATCTATAATAAATATATAAATTAACATAAAATGCTACTATACATATAATAATTATATAAATTATTTATTTATTCATTTAATTAATTATTAATTTAAATAATATATATTTAAAATGACAAAATATCAAAATATTAATTAAATAATAAAATAGTAAATATATAAAATAATAAAAAATATATCATAATATAAATATGATTTTTAGAAATTTTTTTAGGTTTTTTAGATTTTTTAAATAATATTTGAAACATTAAAAATAATTTTCAGAAAATTAATTAATAAAATTTATTTAATTTTAAATATATTTTTAAATATTTTATTGAGATAAATAATTATGGGAACCTCACATAAATGTTTTTCCCTCACATAAATGTTTTTCCTCACCGAAATGTTTCATTTCCTCGAGCCCTAGCGCGGGCGAAGCGGCGAAGCGCAGGCGCGGGCGAAGGCGGAGGCAGCGTGTGCGGCCGACAACTCAGGCGCCGTCCGGCGGAGCTTCCGACGACGCCAAAGGAGTCCGACGACTCTTCCGACAGCGCCGGAGGAGTCTCGCGACGTCCCCGGCGGCACATGCGACGCGACGGGCCACGCGTGTCCTCCGGCATTGGTGTTTTTTCCTCCGGCGCTTGCCGCCTCCGCCCATCGCCGCGTGAGGCATGCACAAATCGTCCGTGCCGGTTTCGGATCTCCAGCGGAACGGTAAGAATCGCCCCGTGCCGTCCGGCACGGAACGAATCTTTAAACCTTGATTGCAACCTATTTAAAAGCCCACCCTTGTGTGCGTAAAAAGAAACAATTTATGCATTGCATCTAGATATATTTTATTGTAGAGACTTATTAAAGAAATTATAAGGAAAAAAATTTTAAAATAGCCCGGTACACAAAGCTCCCGTCAATGCGGGGTCATGGGAAGGATCTGTTGTACGTAGCCTTAACCTACTTTTCAAGAGATTGTTTCCGAAAATCCTACTCATGACCTCCAAGTCACAAGACTATCGTTGTGCCAAGGTTTCCCTTCATTAAAGAAATTATAGGAAATTACAAAAAATTAGAACAATGACTAACAACCAAAATAAAAGCCCATTAGGTGAGAAATATAATTGCATTATGATATGTAACATTGTTTAAGAATATCTTTCTATATATCTACTCACATGCCCAAGGATCCTCTACCCATGCCCATTATCTGCATCAAAGCACATACATGTAGCAAACTACCTTTGTTATTATCTTAAAGATTAGTGTATGATGCAAGCTAGCAACTAGCTAGTGACAATGGTAGGTGGATGTAAGATGTGTATACTGAAAGACATAAATTTCTTTATATGAACATTTTAGTTGTGAAAAGAGAATCACAACTACACTAGGTGCTTGTTTACATTAGTACATGCACGAAGTCCAATTATTTTGCGTTGTAGATAACATGGTGTGTGGTGTCACACGGAAGATCATGTTATCAGTTCCTTGCTTAGTATAAAATAGAGGCTCACAACCAAGATGGAATTGGACAACCCATCGGGATGGTTGTAGTGTAATTAGGTGTGGTTGGTCTTGACCATAGAATTACACTAGTGTGCTTTGAGTACATTGAGCAGGACCGAAACTCGAGGTTATCCAATTTGTACTGACTCGATAATTGGATAGGACCTCAGTTTATATTATGGAATACGATCCCTTAATCCCGATATAATAACGGGCATATATATGATGATAAGGTCGAGTGGTACTAGTCAAGGATCCAGAAGTTAATTAATTTGAATTGTCAGTAATTTAAATTAATTAACGGGCATTCGAGATCTTAAACACGGGGGGATGGACGACTCGTAATATGTGGAGCCCATATGAAAATATGAGGGTTGGTGAGGAAGTTCAATTAAGATCCTTTAGTGGAATGGATCTTAATTAATGGATCGGGTTTAGATCCATTAGTGGGCCAAGATCCAACTCCTCCTCTTAGTCCCTACCTTAGCCCTATAAATACCCCATGTAGTCATGATACCAAGGGCTAATAGAAGATAACCAAGGCTTAGATTTTTCTCTCTCTCCTAGGGCTTGTGGGCGCCGGTTGGAAGGAAGAAGTAGGGCGGCAAAGAAAGGAGTTTGCCTCTTCTTTTCTTGGCTTCATCTCCTTCTTCCCTTTCATCCTTCTTCCCTTTCATCCTTCTTCTTCCCTAAGGTCTGCGGGCTGGTCTAGACAAGGAGGAGCACGGCAACTCCTTTAGTCGGCGGAGCAAACACAAGGGAGAAGAGGGATTGGCGCCGACGCAAGCAAGGAGAAGGAAGGGGTCGGGCGGCTAGGTTTGGAGGGAAAGAACTCTATCTTTTCCTTCTTCTTCTTCATCTCCACCTTCCTCCTTTGTTCACTTGGTGAACGGTCGAGGAGGGAAGGAATTCTTCCATCTCTTGGCCAGCGGCAACCCTAAGAGTTTAGGGTGGTTGGCGCAAGGAAGAGGGAAGAATTGGAGGGTTCTCTTGGTAGTCTTGGTGATTACGGTATGCGGTAGATCGTCGCCCACACGACGTCCGCGAAGAGAGGGACATAAGGTAGAAGACCGCGAGGTGATCGGAGAGGTATAACCCTTTCCATGCTCCTTTGATTAACCTTATGTCAATTTTGTGCTATGTTTACTAACCTCGTCATTTCATGTGTGTTAGTTTGTTAATTTGATTTCGTATCATAGTTGTTAATTAACTAACTGGACCCCGACCATAAACATAAAAGTCGGCGATCAACTCGTCACCTTTTCCGCGGTCGAACGGTCGAGCAAATCACAAGGCCGATTTTGGTAATTGGCCGAGTTGTGATTTGGATCGTTCGATACGGCACGAGATGGTCGATGGGAGACGGATCTCCATACGGATTAATTTTTTAATCTGTAGACATGGAGAGGTCTCTCGGATCGACCGAGTATTCGCTAAGGAAACCCGTCAAGTCATACCCAACAGTGGAGTCAATGAAACTTTATAAATACAGAAATGATTATGGTAGCTAGTGATTAAAATGTACATTCAAATCTTTATAGATAGAGAAATTATAACTGGAAGAAAATCTATGAGACAAAATTTACGAGCCAATAATTTCATAGTTGTGGAATGAGAGATCTAGAAGATCCTCATAATAGCATATTGTCATCTGTGCAAAACTGGTGATGTGATGGTTGTTATGATCTCCACGTGTTATGCATGTATGCCTTGTCAATAAGTACCCATCTTGACCTACAAGAATGCTATAGTATAAGTCTCAATAATATTGAGATAGGTATTCCAAAAAGACAAGAATACATAAAGAGCGTCTATTATAGCAGCCGACTCCAATTTCCATGCTTGATTGTGACTTGACCATTTGTCATATTCCAAGCTTCCTACATTATGAAAAGGAAAGGACAACAAAGGGTAAACCATTTATATCAGTAGGATATCATTCTCATTAAGGAATTGTTAGATATCTATCTATAGTGCTGACCACTTACCAAAATTTCCTAAAGCGTCTATTATATTAATGATAAGTATTAGAAGTACACTATCTTCAAACCGTTCTTTGAGAAAATATCTGTCCAAATTACAACAGAAAATTAGATCAAGACAAGCATACCTGCATGCTGCTAGCATGTATCCGTTGAGCAGCCCTCTCCCTCATTTCTACACTGCCAATACTTGGTCCAACAGCCCCAGCAATAACACAGAACTATCAAAATAAACTACTTTGGCTTGTCTATTTTTGCAAGAAGGGTGCATATTAGGCAAGCATGACATTACGCCCGGCAAAGAAGAGTAAATACATAATAGTGTCCAAGGAAACAAATCTCGTGTCGTCTCGCCCGAAACACACGAAACTTACCGTTCCAACACGGGACCGGCACCGGCACAGGAGGCGCAGCAATTTCGCGTGCGTCATTGCGTGCGTCACACGCGCAACAAAGGAAGAGGAAGGAGGAAAAAGGAATCATAGAGAAAGAGATGAAAACTTACCTAGAGGCTGGAGGCTGGAGGCGGAGGCGGAGGCGGAGGCGGAGGCGAGGCGAGGCGGCGTTGAGGCGGTGGCAGCGATGGCGGAGGCGGAGGCGAGGGTGAGGCGGTAGCAGCGATGGCGGCGCAGGCGCGAGGGAGCAGCGGCGGACAGGGGGGAGAAAGTTAGGTTTTAGGGAGGAAAAGTTAGATTTATAAAATCATAAATCATATATAAAATTTTTAATTCCTAATTTCTAATTAGTTATTATATAAAATATAATTATATATTATATAAATTAAAAATAATTAAATAAACTGTTAATTAATTAATATAATTATAATATATAATTTTATTATTTTTATTTAAAATATAAAAAATAAAGTACAAAATAATATATAATTATATAATTTAAAATACTTTTAAAATCAAACCTTAAATCATTTTTATAAATTAAAAATAGATTAAGATTTTATAAAAATATTTAAAAGAATTTTAAAAATTTATAAATAATTTTAAAAATTTATAAATAATTTTAAAAATTTATAAATAATTTTAAATTTTAATAAATAATTCTAAAAATTTTAATTGTTAAAAAAATAAAAATATATATAAATTTTTAAAATAAATTTAATTTTTATATGCAATATAAACTATATATATATATATATATTAAAATATTTAATATATATTCTTTAGAATATTTATAAACTATATATATTATATAAATTAATAATTTATATAATTATTATAGATATTTTTTTATCTTAGAATCAAAATTGATTTGAGATTTGGAAGCATGAATATTATCATACTTAAATCTCTATTTTATATTATTAATACATATTTTTATTGAAAGTTTTGAAAAACTATATTGTAAATTACACTACATTAACATACAATTCATTTTTAAATTTATATATATATATATATATCGAAACCGTATCGGCACGGCACGATACGATATCGAAACTGTATCGTTCCGGTCTGGGACCGAAACTTTGGCATGGGTCGAAATTTTAAACCTTGATAGTGTCACCTTCAAATGTTCCTTCTCATTCCCTATGCGACATATACTAGTCATATTATCATAATTTACAGAGAATAGAGTAAGGAACAACTTTCGAAATGAAGAGTGAGGTAGATTATATAGATATGGTTTGTAGGGATCTGGGCACAAAACTCAAATTTCAGGCCAAATTTAAGCCATCAACCTTAAAAAACTTATTGAATATGTAAGTTGGTTGGCAAATATTGAAAAGATCATCAAGAGTTGATTGAGAATGAATATCCACGAGTTCAGTTACAAAGAAGAGTTCATCATGAGTAGGAATATGCAACAAAGGAGGGGAACCACTTATTCATTCACTTCATTCTCACTAACTTTGCTACAAACTCATTCCTTTATCAATGAAATAGCAGGCTTACTAGAAGACAACCTACACATCCACAAGAAGTAAGCAAGCAATACATAAGAAATAAGTACATAAGTCTTAATATTAAAGGGATAGGGTAATAGAGAAACAAACTTACAAAAAAGGAGCAACGGACATCATTGCTAGCTCCATTTACCTGTCATATCACAACCAAATCATTGTTACCAACCCTCAAAATATAAAAAAAAAGTTAAACTAGTTGTCAAGCTATCATGAAGTTCTCTATAATAATTATTTTAAAAGCTTCCAGAATGGGCCTGAAATGCACATTCAATTGCTAACTTCAGTTCATCACGAAACTGCAGTAGCATTGGTCCTACGAAACCATAGCCTGCAATAATGTACAATAATTCAGAGAGTACATATGATAACAAAACAAACATAAAAAATTTAAAAAAACTTTTCTAGATAGAGATGGATTAAAAACACTTTCACCACCAAAACATGTAACCTTCAATAGAGGTAGCATGGTCATTAAGATTGGTTTAATAAGGTGGACTACTGCCTCTCCAAAGTTTGACAAAACAAAGGCACAACAAAGAAGCCCATCTTCAGTGGCAGCTCCAAGATGAATATTTGAATTCACAAAGATGGATTTTTTCCTCACGGCCTAAAAATATCTAAGAGTGAGATTTCACATGAGCACATAAGAAAACTGCAAATCACTGCATTCAAGTAGTTTCTGAAGAAAAAATGGCACAAACATGATCAGATAATGTTTTTGGCAATTTTCCAAGCAGGATTTGGAGCATACGAAAGTAGCATGGACTCTCTACAAGAAATGTTCTTGATGATGTGGAGTTTAGTGGAACATCGTTGCTGAAAGAATCACCAATAAATCAGCACAATGGCATCCAAAAGGAACACCAAATAAATCTTACTATAACTCCTTAAGTCACACTAGATTGTTCCAAATGCTGAAGCAGAGAAAACAAATGGCAAAAGAACTCATCTAGCCATTCTGAAAAATTAGTGCTTTTCAGAACGAATGGCCGTCATTATTACCGGCAATCACAGTTATCTATAATTAAATGAAAAACAATAAGAATAAAATACTACCAATCATGCTCATTTACAGTTAGAATAAAGCATCACTAATTATGTGCGCATAAAGGAATCAACAGAAGTACCTGCACTGGAAAATAGAGAACCCATCAACTAATTAAGTGTGTATCTTCTTGAGAGATTATAAAGAACGCCCAGCTCATTAGATCGTCATCCGTGTCGCTAGGCAATATTTTATCCGCAGCAACTGTAATCTACAAAAGCACCAGGAAGAACTCAAAGGATACATATAACCTAGAAAAAGAAGCTCTCGAAATTGACAACCAAGAAAATGCAGAACGCATCTTACAAGAATCGACCAAACTTTAGATTCAAGAAAACTAGACAGAGAAAAAGCAAGCTACCTTCTTCTTCTGGAGCGGGAGAAGTACAACGACCGACTTGTCCTTCACATCGATCACTTCAGCCTCCACCCAAGCAGAGAGTCTTTGTCTTCGAGCCATACCTTGGAGAATCAAGAAAACTAGACAGAGAAAAAGCAAGCTACCTTCTTCCTCTGGAGCGGGAGAAGTACAACGACCGGCTTGTCCTTCACATCGATCACTTCAGCCTCCACGCAAGCAGAGAGTCTTTGTGAGCCATACCTTGGAGCCCTTCCGATAGCTCATCTTTGCCTCGAAGAAACAGAAAAGAATAGCTTTGGAACCCTAGAAAAGATATCCGTCAAAGCAGGCGTCGACTTGGGGAAGTAGAAGAAAGAACCCCCGAAACGAAGCGGCAGACGCTTCCCTCTAAAGGCGTCGATGCGAAAATTAGAAAACAGAGAAAATAAAAGAAAGGGGGCGATGGAATGAAATGGGTCGGCCGCTGGTTTTCGATAACGGTTAGTTTTCAAAAATGTCCAATTTAGAAAAAAAGAGATTTATTCCTGTCACCATCCGCGAATCGACTCCCAGACCTTGTTGAGTGCACACCATCCCTTACCAACTTAGCTAAGCCCGTGGGGCCTTCAAATAATTAACGAAGTTTTTTCAACCAACCTCGGACGACCGACCCGGCCACATGAAAATTTCTCACCGGCCGCCAGGGTAAAAAAAACTGTCCAATTTAGGAATGCACGCAAGGTTTTTGTTACATTTTTTTGGGAAAAAATATAATAAAATATTTAAATCAATTAATTTAAATAATTCGAATTTAATCAATAATTTAATTATTGAAGATAATTCAAAATTAATTAATTCGAATATGATTAATAATAATTATATTTAATCAACAATAATCAATTAATCAGGATTTTGTAAAAAGAGAAAAATAGTTTACAATTTTTAAAAAAATAGAAAATAGGTTTTAAAACTTAAAAAAAATAGAAAACTAATTTTTTTAATCCAAACACTTAAAAAATTTTAAATTTTAAAAATATAGAAAATAAAATTTTAAATCTTAATTTTAATTTTAAAAATAATAAAAATCATAATTTGAACTTTAAAATCAGAAACATTCGGATTTGAATTTTAAAAATCATAACAAATAGGTTTCAAAAATTAAAGTTCAAAAAATCATTTTTTGAATTTAAAAATGTGAAAGATAGGTTTTTAACTATTAAAATATAAATTTTTGAAAAGAAGATGTTATCGGAAATTTTGTTTGTTATCTATCTATTTTTAATAGTTCTAAATTAAATAACATAATACAGTTTAAATTTTATTTGTTAACCTAATTAATAAACCGTTGCTAATATGTCATCTTCATTTCTCCTTTTCAAGTTATGTTCACATGTTATTACTCAGTTTGTATTTTTTATTTTTTTTAGTTTTCTTTTTTAAAGAATCAATTTGACATGAAATATTTAATATTAATTAGGCTAAATTTTCAATTAGAATAATATCAACAGTGAACAATCCTTCTAAAAAATACTTTACGGAAGCTCGCAATCCACCCAAAAAGAAAGATGTCTTATACAAAATGGTCTGAATCTATAAATGTATGAAAAGTTTCGGTCTAAGTCCTTGTATATTTTTACCTTTTATTCACTTAAAGATGACCAATTAATTTTTCCATCGGCCATCAGGTAAATCTAAAAAAGCACCGATAAATCATAGAGAACTATCCAACACCACGAATGGGTTAAGCACCACATGCATTTATTTGCACCCCATAAACATTCATTGTTTGGAAAATTTATCCATCCATTTGCCATTGCACCAAACTACGGAGACAACAAATCCGTGAATATAAAATTACTCATGAAACCCCTCACTAAAAGTTGTAATGTCAAGTGAAAAGTTACTGTGTGTGCAATAGGCATATCATAACTCTTAATGCTCCGACACTCGAAACCTTAAGCTTTGATAACATGAAATCTCCTCCTTGCATAAGCTAAATTTACCTTGAAGTTAGCTTTATAGTAAACCTAAAACAATGATAAACAAAATAATAGTGAAATCTGGGATGATTAGTCCGGTCCCATAAAAAATTTTCATCGATTATCAAGATAAATCGGGAAACACTAGTACATACCATGCCCCATGAAGACCTTGAAAAGTCAATTCATAATTTCATAGCCATAAGTTGTTCATCCGCTCAATTATATTCATAGTGTCATCAATGATAGCAATCAACTGCATTATGCATTAACTATAGTGATTACAACATCATTACAAAATTTTCACCATATAATAACAACAACCGCACACATAAAGAATGAAAAATTACAACAATGATAAAACAAACATGCACGCGCACGTAATGCATGTCATAAGATAGGATAAGTAGTTACGAATCGGATCGGAGCATATCACACATCGATATTGGAACGTTCTCTGGTTTCCCAGGAATGTCTGTGTGGTACAAAAGAACCCACAAATGGATAATAAATTAACTCTCGTCAGTCAGAAGCGCAGTGCTCCTTGTGCGCCTGAACATTGTCCCAAGGAGCGAGATGCAACATGTATTCTGCCCAAAACTCAGCCAATACTATCCATCTCGTCTCCTTGTTGTCAATCGCCATCAACTTCTTCACCAACATCGTGCCTATATTCCTGCAATTGTTCTCTTATCTGATTTTGCATCCTTCTCCTCCATCTTCTCCCACATCTCACTCTGGTTTTCTGCAATTGTTCTCTTATCTAATTCTGCATCAAGTCACAACTACCTTTTCTGTTGATCCTGTCGAAAAATGAGGTGGACTCTCAAAAGCGGGGTGGCCCCGAGAACTGCTCCTGCTAGCGATCAAGTCAGTGTTCGGTGGAGAAGAAGAAAACTGGAGAAGAAGAACTGTAGCAAAAATTACGCATACATGTGGGTGAAGGGAGGAGAGTCTTATATAATCGGGGGAGGCGACAGCCTCTGCCCCACTTCTGCAACATTTTGTCTCATGTGGGGATAGGATCAAGAGCTACTGTCAGCTTGCTGGCCGGTGCCATCTCATCCTGACATATGCAGGGGGTGCCATGGTACAGATTGTCAGATCTTGTCAGGAAGGTACTGTGTCAGCGGGATATCCGTGATTCGGACGCGAATGGTGTCAGGCCTGAGCGACCTACGGCGACTCTTGTACCACCTTTATCAGTACGGTGTCAGGGGGTAGGTACTACCTTGGATGGCGACAACTCCCGAGTCGAGCCGCACCAAAAGAGTGTGTCGATCGGCTACTCCGAGAGAAACCTAGCTATGCAGCAAATGACATACCGATCGGAGCACTTGTGCCACGTCGAGTCGTGGAGTGCTCGGACCTAGCGCGATTGACTTATCATTCAAAAAATAGGATTACAACACAGAGAGGGTGCCGACCAGGCACTGACCGAGCTCCGACCGAGTGTCAACCAACTACCGACCAAGTGCCGACCAAGTGCCGACCAACTGACATTAGGTCAAACACTCGGTGATTCTCGATGGGACTAATTTAGATTGTATTCGATTTATTGTCTAGTCGGGCGTTCCAACCCGAGTGGAACTCGAGCCCATGGCCCTCGTCTGCCATGTCGAGTAGTTGGAACTCTCCTAGCGATGACCCATCCTCGTGGTGCGCCATGTAGGCCGATCGGCATATCGTAGCTAGGCCGGGATTATAAGCATCCCCTTTAAGTCTAGTCGAAGGAGGCGTCGAGTCCGACTGACTGGACCATCATTTCATAGTAATCAAGCTAACTCACATGAGCCGACCGACCAACTAACTGCTAACACCAACTGCACGACTGACACACGGCGTGGGCGACATCATCATCTTGCCCTGTCTTTCACGTCTTATCATCCGACGCTCAATGGATCGATTCATATCCACCCATTAATTGTTGAGGGTCACGTGTCCCTCAACTATTGGGTTTCCCGAGTAACGAAGCATCTACATATCGCAGTCGTTGCGTGCTTTCCCGAGGTTCATTTATGGCGCAAATGGATGGCTCTGATCTATTCCCACCTTTTTACCAAATTGTCATCGGACGACCAACATCAACCTCCCCGCCTAATATATACCGCCTCTCCCCTTTCACCGTCCCAGTTTTTTTACCTCGTACTGTTGTCGTTTTAGTGCTCTGCTAGGGTTCAGCGTCTTCTCTGACGACGATATCCTACAACCCCGCACTCTTTCCGGTGACCTTTCGTTTTCATGGTTAGTTTATCCTTCTACTGATCCTTTTGTTCCTCCATGGCATCTTCTTACTTGACCCCCAGCCCGTGGTACGCCACCGCGGTGTCCGAACTCCGTTCTTGAGACCTTGACCGAGTTTGGTCAGAATACCAGATTCCTTCTGACCACTGACTCATCCTTCCCGACCCGATCGACCGACCCGAAAGCGCTCCTCTCAACTACATAACCCTCTCCCGGGACCACCTTCAAGCTAGCCTACGATTTCCCCTCCATCCCTTCATTTCCGACATTTGCCACTATTTCCAACTCCCTCTCTCCCAATTAGCCCCGAATGACATCCGATTAATTTGTGGGTCGGTTGTCATCTTCTCCCTTTACCAAATTCCTTTACTTCTTGAACTCTTTCATTTCTTTTATTACCCTAAAAAATAAGAGTTGGACGAATTCTTCTTCCAAGCCCGAGCCAAGACCTCCTTTTTGGCTAAGCTTCCGACCTCCAACAAAGGTTGGAATCTTTATGAACACCACTCCGACCCCGAGTTGGCCAACTACCTGGGTCAAAGACCTACCACCATCTCCCCAAAGATTATCGCTCCTCACCTTCCTACCAATCCGCAATCTCCAAGCTCGACGGTCGACACTTCTATGGTGTAAACCTCCTTAAGAAGGAAATTCTTTACACCTTCGGGCTCAACCAAGTGCCAGCTCCCCGACCCGCCTCACTCAGTAAGTTCTTTACTCTTATTCTGGAATATGTATATCTAACTAAACTTTTACTATTTTTGCAGCCACCATGATGTTCACAGCGGCCTTAGAAAATGGCTTCGGTCTGGACGACGTCGAGCTGGAGTCTCGGGTCAGCACTCAACTGGAGCAGCGCGCAGTTGCTCCTCTCGCGTTTGTTCCCGTGTCTGCACCATCTCCGCCCTGTTCGGAAGCTGCACTGAGCCCCGACCCCCGAGCAAATGGAAGTGGAAGATCAGCCCCTCACCTTGAGGCGTCGTCGAGCCCGAGCCGCCAGTCAGGAACTCGCTCCGCCGGTCGATGTCCCAGTTGGGCCTTCCTCCAGCTCCCACCCCAAGAAGAAGAAGAAGAAGAAGACTGCGGCTGGACCTTCAGCGCCTATGGAGGCCTCTACCCGAACGGCTTCCTCCAGTGCGCCCGACTTCCCCCTTCCACGAGACTCGGGGTCTCCGCCTGCAGAAGGTCAGATCAACCAACCCCCGATGCACATCCTGGTGCCTTCATTAGCCGACCCCCGCTTGGAGAGGCTGACCGGGACTTGCCCAACCAGGCCCAGGAGCTATATCTCTACGGACCGATGGCCGACCGCTACCTCCAAAGAGTTCGAGTGTCCTACTATCGGGGCCGCAACAGCAAGGCTAACACATTCTTTTTGGAGGTCACTCAAGTATGCCCCTTTTTCGTTTTCTTTCATTATGTTTTTTTCTAACTCGAGACTAAAACTTATTATACTTATCTTTTTGTTTGCAGTTTTGGGGTTCATGTCACAGTATGTCAATGGCTGTGGTGGATCATGCTCATGCTTGAATCATTGCCGAGCACCGAGTGAAGCAGCTGGAGACTCGGCTCCGCCATACTCGGCTAGTTTCCAATGAAGCTACACTGAACGACCTGCGGGCTGAAATCATAGCACTGCAGGATAGGTTAGCGCATGCAGAGGAACAGTTAGAAGTGGCCAAGACCCATGTCGACTCCTCAGACTCGACGGTGGCCCACGCACAGAGCCGGATCTCCACTTTGGAGTATGTTGAGCGAAAAGCGTGGGTTTTCTGGACTTGAACACAGGAGGAGCTAAACCAAAAGAAGGCCGAGCTCCTCCAACTGTCCCAGTCCACCGAGCCCATGCGAGTAGAGTTGGCTGCTAAGGAGAAGGAACTAGCGACCCAAACTGAGAAGACAAACTCGGTGGCTGCCGAACTGACCAGCCGGGACTAGGAGCTGAATTCCCAGTCTGAGGAGCTCAACCGACTTCATGTGCAACAAGCCGAATGGGAAGCTACTCGGGCGGAGCTTGAAAACCTGCGAGCCTACAAGGTAGGGGAGGCAGCGTGGCTGAACGCCCACCGAGTTGAGTACATCAACTTGGTGGCGTTCAACAAGCAATTCGCTGCTCGGGTGAACCCCCTGCCGAAGCGGCAGCTAACCACCACGTCTGATCAGCTCAAGCAAGGCGGGCACCTTCCTCCCGAGCTCCCGATCAGCACAGTCAAGCTCTCCGGCCTGACGCAACAACTACCTGAGGAGGCTCACCGCCCGTTTGACTGAGGGCTCAGGGCATTTTGCTTATAGTTCTTTTCTTTTTCTTTTTGTAGAGAATGTTTCCTTATTTTTGTAATAATCTATCGACTCAATATATTTTGTACTTCTACCCCTTGTATGTGTATCTTTGTGTTACTTCCCGTCTTTGGGAATTATTAGACTTTGTTTGCATTTAGGTCCCTTCCAGCCATTCTGCCCTTCGAGAGGTCGGCTCGAGGAACTTTACTGCCATCCTTGTTAAAGAGTACAAGATTCTACAGTGCGCCATGAGTTAGGCAAAGGCATGGAGCTAGCCCGCTCGTTACTTACTAACTTAGCAGGACTGTGAGCACTCGGTCGACCCAATTACAAGGAGCGTGGGTTGCCACGCATCCGCTCAGGGACCCCGAGTCACGTGGTGTCGTGGGGGCATGCCCACTTATAACTCGCTGGCAAAGCGAGAGTCTGGACACTTAGTCGGTTCGATTCTAAGGAGCGTGGGTCGCCACACGTTCGATCGGGGACACCGAGCCAAATGGTGGTGTGGGGGCATGCCCACTTATAACTCGCTGGCAAAGCGAGAGTCTAGACGCTTGGTCTGTTCGATTCTAAAGAGCGTAGGCAACCACGCGTCCAATCGGGGACATCAAGCCAAGTGGTGGCGTGGGGGCATGCCTACTTATAACTCGTGAGCAAAGCGAGAGTCTGGACACTTGGTCGGTCCGATTTTAATGAGCGTGGGTCGCCACGCGTCTGATCAGGGACATCGAGCCAAGTGGTGGCCCATACCCACTTATAACTCACTGGCAAAGCGAGAGTCTGGACACTTGGTCGGTCAGATTCTAAGGAGCGTGGGTCGCCACGTGTCCAATCGGGGACACCGAGCCAAGTGGTGGCGTGGGGGCATGCCAACTTATAACTCATTGGCAAAGCGAGAGTCTAGACACTTGGTCGGTCCGATTCTAAGGAGCGTGGGCCACCACGTGTCCGATCGAGGACACCGAGCCAAGTGGTGGCGTGAGGGCATGCTCACTTATAACTCGTTGGTAAAGCGAGAGTCTGGACACTTGATCGGTCCGATTCTAAGGAACGTAGGCCGCCACGCATCTGATCGGGGACACCGAGCTAAGTGGTGGCGTGGGGCATGCCCACTTATAACTCACTGGCAAAGCGAGAGACTGGACACTTGGTCAGTCCAATTCTAAAGAGCGTGGGATGTCACGCGTCCGATCGGGGACACCAAGCCAAGTGGTGACGCATACCCAGTTATAACTCGTTGTCAAAGTGAGAGTTTGGGACACTTGCACATGTCATGAGGACCTCAGCGATTCATTAATACTACAGAGTTGGGTAATATAGCAGACTCACACAACCTCACTGTGGCTCTCTGTAGGGTTGGAGATGAATGACACTCCAGAGTCGATCCAGCCTCTTTCCTTGCTCGTTCTCCAAATAGTACGCTCCAGAGGTCTATTTTTAGATTACCATAAAAGGTCCTCCCCATTGGGGCTTCAATTGCAGACCTCGTCGACTGGCTTTATTCTCTTCCACACGAGATCCTCAACCTGGAATGTCTTAGCTAGCACCTTTCGGTCATATCTTTGCTTCATTCGCTGGCGATAAGCGAACATCCTTGCGGCATCCTTCTCCCGAATTTCCTCGACCAGATCCAGCTCCAAGTGTCTTCTCTCTGTGTTTTCCTCGTCATACGCCTTCCTCCGATCGCATTCACACCCGACCTCCACCGGTAGCACTGCCTCGCTTCCATAGACTAGCCGGAAAGGTATGTGACCCGTTGTCTCCCTCGGCATGGTTCATTGAGCCCACAAGATGCTGGGCAACTCATCTACCCACGTGTACCTACATGATCTAACTTGTCTTCAACCCCCTCAGGATTTCTCGATTGGCGACCTCTGCCAGCCCGTTATTCTGTGGGTATGCCACTGAGGTGAAAGATTGCTGAATGTCGTGAGTCGAGCACCACTCCTTGATTTTCCTGCCTTGGAACTATCTTCCATTATCCGAGACCAACTTGTGAGGGATTTCGTATCGACATAAAATGTTTTGCCACAAGAACTTAATCATCGCCTACTCGGTGATTCGCGCTAGTGCCTCCGCTTCTATCCATTTAGAAAAGTAGTTTACTGTCACTAATAAAAATCTTTTTTTGAGCGAGAGCGGTAGGAAAGGGTCCCACTATGTCCATTCCCATTGGTCAAACGGGTAAGAGACCACCGATGCTTTCATCATCTCAACCGGTCGACGGGGAAGGTTGTGGTGCTTCTTGCATGACAGGCATGTGGAGACCAGTCGATCAGCATCCTTCTGTAGGGTTGGCCAATAATACCCCGAGAGCAATGCCTTCTGAGCCACATCCCTTCCTCCGGCATAACTACCGTATATCCCCATATGTATCTCCTTGAGCTCGTAGTCAGCATCCTCGCCACCCAAACATTTAAGCAGCAGTCAGGCATAGACCCTCTTATACAACACATTCCCGACTAAGGAATATTGAACTGCTCACTTTCTTAAGAGTCTAGCCTCCTCCCGATCGGACGGGAGCACCCTGTCCATCAAGTAAGCGATCAGAGACGCTCTCTAGTCCATCCTGAGCTCCAACTCTGCTTGCTGCTCTTTGTGCATCACCAACATTGTCTGACTGATCAGTTGAGGGAGCACCCAGGAGTATACCACACTAGCCAACTTTGCTAGCTCATCGGCCAGAAGGTTGCTTTCTTTGGGGATCTTCTATAATTGGACTTCCTGGAACCTGGTCTTAAGCATCTCGTATGCTTCGACATACGCCTGCAGTCGGTCACTATGGACCTTGAACCAACCTGTGAGCTATTGAGTGGCTAGATGTGAATCCGAGTACAACATCACCCGAGAAGTGCCCACGTGCTTGGCGGCTTGCAACCCAGTAATTAAGGCATCATACTCTGCTTCATTATTGGTGGCTCGGTACTCCAGTTGCACGGACAAATGCAGCTGCTCTGCATTTGAGGAGACCATCTAAATGCCAATATCACTCCCCTGCCGAGTTGATGACCCGTCTACATAAATTTTTCATGCACCCTCGGTCTCTTCTCAGTGCAACTCACTTCAGCTCTTCAAATGATTTGTCACAGTAGGCATCCCATTGAAACTTCATGGCTCGGCAAAGCATCCTGAAGAAAGTTAGCCCTCGTTCGGTGAATCGGGAGATGAACCGAGACAACGCCGTGATCCTTCCTGTGAGCCTCTGCGCCTCCCTGAGATTCCTTAGTGGTGACATGTCGAGCAGCGCCTGGACCTTACTCAGGTTGGCCTTAATGCCTCTCTTAGTGATAATATATCTGAAGAATTTTCCACTCCGTGCTCCGAAAAGGCACTTAACCGGGTTTAACTTTAGCCCATACCTGTGCAAGGTGCGGCAGGTTTCTCCTACGTCTTGCACCAAATCGGCCGCTCGACCCGTCTTGATTAAGATGTCATCTACGTACACCTCAATAGCTGATATGTAGCACCTGCGTTGATATTGTTGGATCGAGAAAACCGATAGAGGGGGGGGGTGAATATCGGTAATCGTTCGAAATTTCGTAAAGAGCAATTGCACAGCGGAAGTAAAAATAAACACAACACAGAGACACAGTCGATTTTACTTGGTTCGGAGCCTGTGTCGACTCCTACTCCAAGGCCCACGGTCGTTGACCGTTTACTTTGGGCAATTCTATATGAAGCGCAATAATAGTTACAGAATTTGGTTACAAAGTAAGTGCACGAAAATAATAATAAAGAATTGCGCTCTTCGTTACCGACGTCCGGAGTGTATTGACTTTTTCGGGGCAGTGGGACGTCGTCGGCTTGAGTTGGAGTGTTTCCGGAGCAAGGCACAAGCGTAGAAGAGCTTTGAGGCGTTAAAAGAATTGATGATTGGAAGCCTTGGTCGAGGGCCCTTTATATAGGGCCAGGGGGCGCCCGGGACGTCGGGGGTGCCCCCCACGTGGCCTTTGATCCGCAACGGTCTCGGTCAGCGTCTATCCTCTGGATCCGCTTTGACTGGGGTGCCCGGAGCGCTCGGGGCGCCCGGATTGACCGGGTCAAGCGTTATCTGCTTGGCTTCGATGGCTTCTGGTTCGAGGCATGCGCATGGGGGCGCCCGGGACGCTGGGGGCGCCCGGGAGCAGCGGGGGCGCCCGGCCCAGTAGCTGTTCGAACCCTTTTTTCTTTGACTTGTTTTGTATGCACCTTGGGGGCGCCCGGGACACTCCGGGCGCCCTACTCAGCCATTGCCTTTCTCCTTTGAGGCTTTCTGAGCTGCAGACACACGTTCCTTCTGTCCTACATCCAGGGTTAGTCCAAAACACAATGCAGCAATAAAATATTTATTTATACAGCCTTAGCTGTCTTGGTTCTGACTTTGGTCTCCAAAATGGAGCCCTAGGTCGAACCGACGCCTACTGTTCCCTCGACGGGGAACGCGTCCTCACCTACTCCTCTCGGGAGAGTTTACCTGATGCCAACCGCTCCTTTGGTTGGACTTTTGCCTGACGGTCCTTTGTCAGGTCTTGGATACTGGCAGTCCTTCGCCAGTTGCCTAGCAGTCCTTCGCTAGGGCTTGGATACTGGCTGTCCTTCGCCAGTTGCCTAGCAGTCCTTCGCTAGGGCTTTGCTACTGGCAGTCCTTCGCCAGTTGCCTAGCAGTCCTTCGCTAGGGCTTTGCTACTGACAGTCCTTCGCCAGTTGCCTAACAGTCCTTTGCTAGGGCTTTGCTACTGGCAGTCTTCGCCAGTTGCCTAGCAGTCCTTCGCTAGGACTTTATCTCTGCACACTAGAGTAACTTGTTAGAAACACAAGTAAGACTTAACTTTTGACCTCTGTTGCCATTATCAAAACACAGGTTTGACTTTGGTGCATTCTGCACCAACAATCTCCCCCTTTTTGATTTATGGCAACCTTAGTTCAAAAAGTTAAGTTTAAGCAAGCATAAAAAATGTTAAACTTTGTTCCCTCCCCTGGAAGGAATCTCCCCCTAGATTTTTCAAAAATTCGTGGGGTTAAAAAAAATTTTACTTGTACTTTGAAAACTTAAGTTTTAGGTACTTAGGAATCTTAAGATAAAAGTATATAGGAAGATTTTTGAAACAAGATTTTTGAGTACTTAAAAAGTTTGAGGCTTTAAGTTTCAAGGTACTCAAAGGTTTTGAAAGTGTTAGCTTAAGTACTTTAGTAGGATGATTAAAAAAAACTTAAGTACTTAATAATTTTGAAAACTTAATACAGTACTTTTGGAAAACTTAAGTACTTAATAACATTGTACTTAACCAGTTTTGAGAATCTTAAGCTTAAGGTACTTTATAAAAGTTTAAAACTTTTGTCAAGCTTAAGTTATAAAATTTTGAATGGCTTGAGTACTTAGCAAAATTTTGAAAGCTTAAGTAAAAATTTTGAAAGACTTGAATACTTAGCAAAATTTTGAAAGCTTAAGTAAAAATTTGAAAGGCTTGAATACTTAGCAAGATTTTGAAAGCTTAAGTAAAAATTTGAAAGGCTTGAATACTTAGCAAGATTTTGAAAGCTTAAGTAAAAATTTGAAAGACTTGAATACTTAGCAAGATTTTGAAAGCTTAAGTATTTTTTAAAACAGTTTTGAATAAAAAAAACTTTTGAATACTTTTTGAATAAAGGATAGAGTTAAGAAAATTAACTTTTGAAAACTTAATAAAGAAAATTAATTTTACTCTCTCCTTTCCTATCTCTCCCCCTTTGCCATATATCAAAACAAATAAATATAGCAGAAATAATGGAAATAAGTAAGATTTTGCTGTACTGAACCAAATCATAATTAGACTTAAACCACAATCATTCAATTTTCTCTATAGGGACCTGTCTAACCCAATTAGCTACTTACTAACTGTTATAAACAGTAGTTTTTGCTAGGGTTAGTCAAATTAAGTGTTTCTGTTCAAGTTAGATTTTCTAAACTTGACACTTAACTTGATTGCTGTATAAGTTGTATTTAGTGCCCAATTACTGCAGATGCACTGACTTAAAGCATCTTGAATTAAGGCAAAGACCTAAGCATCTCAACCCTTTCTAGGTTATCACTAAAAAAGTACCCTAAGGTGCTTGTGAGATGCTGGCTTCTAAGTCTATAGGTGTATGCAGTTCTAGGGTTAGGGCCTAGGCTAAGTCCATTTTCGAAAAAGCCCTAATTTTTGAAGGGGGTAGTTTTGAAATATAAATAAAACTAAGTCGAAAATGAAAACTGATTTTGAAATTAAGTAAAACAATTTTTCAAAAAAACATTAATCTATTCTACAGAGCACAATCCTAACTACCTTCTTAGTGAGCTGAACTCAGATTCAACTACCTTCTTAGTGAGCTGAACTCAGATTCAGGTAAGGGTTTTGTGAATATATCAGCTAGGTTGGATTTAGAGTCAATATACTTAAGTACTATTTCACCCCTGGTTACATGGTCTCTTACAAAATGATGTTTGACTTCTATATGTTTGGTTCTGGAGTGTTGGATTGGGTTCTTAGTTAAATTAATTGAACTTATATTGTCAATAAATACTTGGGTTTGGGTGTAGTTGAGTTGAAGGTCCTTAAGTGTGTGCATCATTCATAAAAGTTGAGCAACACACTCTCCTAAGGCCACATACTCAGCTTCAGTTGTGGATAGAGCTACACAGTGTTGTTTTCTGCTGCACCAACTAACTAGACTCTGACCTAACAGTTGGCAGCTTCCACTTGTGCTCTTTCTATCTAATTTACAGCCTGCATAGTCAGAATCTGTGTATCCTGTTAAATCAAAAGTTGAGGTCCTAGGATACAAAATCCCTACATTTAGGGTGCCCTTTACATATCTTAGAATTCTTTTTAAGGCTGCTAAGTGTGTTTCCTTAGCACAGGTTTGGTATCTAGCACACATCCCTACAGCAAAGAGGATATCAGGTCTGCTGGCTGTAAGGTACAGTAGGCTACCTATCATACTCCTATAGAGTTTAAGGTCCACTGGTTTACCATCAGGGTCACTATCTATTTTTACATTAGTGGCCATGGGGGTACTTATGCTTTTAGAGTTATCCATTTTAAATTTCTTTATTAACTCTTTAGCATATTTGAATTGATGAACGTAGTTACCATCCCTAGTTTGTTTAATTTGTAAGCCTAGGAAAAAGGTAAGCTCACCAACTAAGCTCATTTCAAATTCTTCTTCCATTATCTTGACAAATTCTTTTAGGAAGTTGGTGTTGGTGGATCCAAAGATTATGTCATCTACGTAAATTTGGGCAACAAATATATCTTTTCCTAGGGTTTTAATAAATAAAGTTGAGTCAATTTGGCCTTATTTAAATTCTTTAGAAGTTAAGTAAGTTGATAATCGTTCATCAAAAATTAAGTTTGTTGTTTCTTCAATTTTCTTCGTTTGTTTGTTATAAATTCTATACGCTCTACTTGTGGTTGAGTATCCAAGGAAGATACCTGGGTTTGACTTGGACTGAAATTTTCCTAAATAGTCTTTGGTGTTTAGGATATGGACTTTGCATCCAAAGACCCTTAGGTAGTGTAGGTTTGGGAGTCTATGGTAGTACAGTTCATAGGGGGTTTTGTTGTGTCGCTTGTTAATTAAAACCCTATTTTGGATATAACAAGCCGTACTAATTGCTTCTGCCCAAAATTGGTTTGCTAGATTAAATTCATTGAGCATAGCCCTAGCGGCTTCTTGTAATGTTCTATTCCTTCGCTCAACTATCCCATTTTGTTGGGGGGTTCTAGGACATGAAAATTCATGTAAGTACCCATTTACCTTACAAAATTCCTCAAATCGATGATTTTCAAATTCTCCCCCGTGATCACTCCTAAGTCTTTTAATTTTAGTGTCGTTTTGATTTTCAATTAGTTTACAAAATTCATTAAATAAGTTTAGGGTTTCATCTTTGGTTTTTAGAAACCTAACCCAGGTAAACCTACAGTAATCATCAACTATTACTAAGCAGTATCGGTTCCCGCTTAGTGACTTGGCTCCATGTGAATCAAACAGGTCAAGGTGTAGGAGCTCAAGTGTAGTTTGAGTTAAATCAGATTGGGTTAGTTTGTGATTGGATTTGGTTTGTTTACCTTGATTACATGAGTCACATTTTAGGTTTTCATTATTTTTAATTTTGGGAATACCTTTGATTAAGCCAAGTTGGGTAATTTTTGAAATAGTTCTTAGATTGGTATGACCTAATCTCCTATGCCAGAGGTTTGATTGTTCTAATTGTGTTAACATACATTTGGGTACAAGGGGAAGATTTATAGTGTATACATTGTTTTTCCTAGTGCCCTTAACTATGATTTCTGAGTCTTGTTCATTTCTAATCAGGCAGTTGGAATTGTTGAAAGTAACTATATAACCAGAATCACATAACTGACTTATGCTAAGCAAGTTAAAATTAAAGTTTTCAACCAATAGAACTTTCTTAATAATGAAATCAGATTTAAGCTCAATATTACCTGACCCAATTACCTTGAGTGTAGCATTATTGCCAAATGCCACTGAGCCTAGGTTTTTGAGTTTGAGCTTGGTGAACTTCAATTTATCTCCAGTCATGTGTCTGGAGCAACCGCTATCCAACATCCATTGGTCCAAATCTTTATGTTCCTACGCATAAAGAATTTTCTTGATTTGGATCCAATTAGAATCAGGAATAGCTTAAATTGAGTTTCACTGCCTAGTCTGTCTCACCCAAATCTAGGGTTTTCAACCACGTTAACCTTATAGGTTTCGTGAGACAGGTTTTGATAGTTAAGATTATTTTGAAAATTTTGATTAATTTTGAAAACAATTAAATTCTTGAAAAGATGTTTAAATCTACAAATAACTGAAATTTTGTGTTAGATTCGAATTTGACAAAAATTAATTTGAATTTGAATTTCAAAAATTGGCTTCTAGGTCTTGGCGAGGCACTAGGCCTTCTTTGGCCGTAGCCTTATGGGATCATCCACCCTTTCCTTGACAAAGCCTTTTAATGAAATTGCATTTTCAAAATTATTCTTTGAAAAATTTCTGGTCTAACTAGTTTGGGTTTTGGATCGGTAGCTTCGGCTAGTTCCGCCAGTCTAAAGAGACCAAGTGAACTTGATCTTATTAGAGCTGGTTTCCCTAACGTACTATCATCTCACCTCCACCCAATACTATGTTGTCAAGTTTCAGTTAAGTTTGTTTAGTCCTTAACTAACCATTCCTAAATCTAAGCATGGTAAATTGTAGAAATTAAATAAACAATCCAATAAGCAATTGCAATCAAGAATTAAAATTATTTATCTAATAATGAATATTGTTTTCAGTTTGGCTCCCCCTGGACTAAAGCCACGGTGATGGTTAGGCAAGATGTGAATTTTGTCCTTGGGGATCCAATACTGATTTGATCCAGTCGGTTTGTTCAGGCATAGTTTAGGTACCCATGCCTGAATTTTACCTCTGGACTGATTCAGTACAGCAAGGTAAGATCTTTGCCGGGATTTGGTTCTATAGCCCAGTCCGGATCGATTTAGAACTGATTTCTGTTTTCCAAGGATCATGTCAAGACTCTTGGAACCATATGTAAATCGTTCTAAAGCTGATCTAAGATCCTTAACCTGAGTTTTCAGGGAGGAGTTCTCCTTTTCAAGTTTTTCAACTTGAGTAGGAGTTCCTTCCTGAACCTTCTCGGTTAAGGGTTTAGAGTCAGCTCCCTCTTTCAGGAGTTTTACTTCCTGTCGGAGGGATTCGACTCGGAGTTTGGCTTTTGCCAAATCTCGAGAAAGAAATGAAATTAATTCAGTTAATTGACATCTATTAAAACCAGTTACCTTAATTTCGCCGTCTTCTGTAAATGTCAGCTCGCTGTCGTCCTGTTCTGATTCGGACTCAGTCTGGACTTTTTCTGAGGCGGTCAGAGCTAGTAGGTTTGATTGGGGTGCTTCTTCTTCTTCTTCCGAGGAAGACTCGTCCCAGGTTGCTTGGAGCGCCTTCTTTCTTCTTGTCTTTTTGACTTCCTTTAAGTTTGGGCATTTTGTCTTGTAGTGGCCCTTTTTCTTGCACTCGTAGCAGGTTACGTTGGGCTTGTTTTTATCACTTGCGAGTTCAGCTGGTTCGTCCTTTCTTTGGCTGATTTTCCGTTTGTTGGTTCGGTTCTTCAGCTCCTTGTAGTAGCTTCGGGCTAGTCGGACCAGCTTCGTTTGATCTCCTTCTTCATCTTTTGAGTCTGAGTTAGACTCGGGTTCCGGTTCAGGCTTCTTCTTCGTTGTCCTTAGAGTTTTACCTGCAACGAAAGCAATACCTTTCTCGACCATATTGGTGTTAGTTTGTTCGTGCAGTTCTAGTTCAGAAAATAATTCATCTAATTTTATTTTTGAAAGATCCCTTGAGACCTTGTATGCATCTACCATAGATGCCCACAAGGTGTTTCTAGGGAACGCGTTTAAGGCATACCTTATTAAGTCACGGTTTTCAACCTTGTGACCTATTGTGTGAAGACCGTTCATTAACTCTTGGATTCGTGCATGGAGCTGGGCTGCAGTTTCGTTGTCGGCCATCTTGATGGTGTAGAGTTTGTTCAGTAGTAGATCCCTCTTACTGATTCGAGTATCTGATGTCCCTTCGTGTAGCTCGATCAGTTTTGCCCAGAGCTCTTTCGCACTGTTGAAGGGGCCCACGCGGTTCAGCTCCTCTTTCGTCAATCCGCATTGAAGCGTCTGAGTTGCTTTTGCGTCGGCTTCTATCTTGCGTTTTAGGGCGTTGTCCCATTCAGAGTAGCTTTGAGGAAGTCCTTCGGCGTTTCTGGGGATCTCCAGACCGGACTGGATAATGATCCACATGTCCACCTGAGTTTTCAGGTGGACCTCCATACGACTTTTCCAGTAGGAAAAGTCTTCTCCACTGAAGAGTGGAGGTCTGGCGGTGCTAAATCCCTCTTGCATGGCCATTTGATCTGTAAAAGAAAACTAACAAGAAAATGTCCCAAGACTTGGTCTTGGATTAGTAGTGCGGGATAAGAATAAAAAAAAAATAAACAAAAATTCGAATGAGAATAAGAAATAAAGAAAATCCGAAAAAAAATTTCAAACTGGTGGTTGCACCAAGTTTGAACTTCCCCGCTCTGATACCACTTGTTGGATCGAGAAAACCGATAGAGGGGGGGTGAATATCGGTAATCGTTCGGAATTTCGTAAAGAGCAATTGCACAGCGGAAGTAAAAATAAACACAACACAGAGACACAGTCGATTTTACTTGGTTCGGAGCCTGTGTCGACTCCTACTCCAAGGCCCACGGTCGTTGACCGTTTACTTTGGGCAATTCTATATGAAGCGCAATAATAGTTACAGAATTTGGTTACAAAGTAAGTGCACGAAAATAATAATAAAGAATTGCGCTCTTCGTTACCGACGTCCGGAGTGTATTGACTTTTTCGGGGCAGTGGGACGTCGTCGGCTCGAGTTGGAGTGTTTCCGGAGCAAGGCACAAGCGTAGAAGAGCTTTGAGGCGTTAAAAGAATTGATGATTGGAAGCCTTGGTCGAGGGCCCTTTATATAGGGCCAGGGGGCGCCCGGGACGTCGGGGGCGCCCCCCACGTGGCCTTTGATCCGCAACGGTCTCGGTCAGCGTCTATCCTCTGGATCCGCTTTGACCGGGGTGCCCGGAGCGCTCGGGGCGCCCGGATTGACCGGGTCAAGCGTTATCTGCTTGGCTTCGATGGCTTCTGGTTCGAGGCATGCGCATGGGGGCGCCCGGGAGCAGCGGGGGCGCCCGGCCCAGCAGCTGTTCGAACCCTTTTTTCTTTGACTTGTTTTGTATGCACCTTGGGGGCGCCCGGGACACTCCGGGCGCCCTACTCAGCCATTGCCTCTCTCCTTTGAGGCTTTCTGAGCTGCAGACACACGTTCCTTCGGTCCTACATCCAGGGTTAGTCCAAAACACAATGCAACAATAAAATATTTATTTATACAGCCTTAGCTGTCTTGGTTCTGACTTTGGTCTCCAAAATGGAGCCCTAGGTCGAACCGACGCCTACTGTTCCCTCGACGGGGAACGCGTCCTCACCTACTCCTCTCGGGAGAGTTTACCTGATGCCAACCGCTCCTTTGGTTGGACTTTTGCCTGACGGTCCTTTGTCAGGTCTTGGATACTGGCAGTCCTTCGCCAGTTGCCTAGTAGTCCTTCGCTAGGGCTTGGATACTGGCTGTCCTTCGCCAGTTGCCTAGCAGTCCTTCGCTAGGGCTTTGCTACTGGCAGTCCTTCGCCAATTGCCTAGCAGTCCTTCGCTAGGGCTTTGCTACTGGCAGTCCTTCGCCAGTTGCCTAGCAGTCCTTTGCTAGGGCTTTGCCACTGGCAGTCTTCGCCAGTTGCCTAGCAGTCCTTCGCTAGGACTTTATCTCTTCACACTAGAGTAACTTGTTAGAAACACAAGTAAGACTTAACTTTTGACCTCTGTTGCCATTATCAAAACACAGGTTTGACTTTGGTGCATTCTGCACCAACAGATATGTATCACCTGGGTTTTTGCGGCCGAACAACATAACAGTATAGTAATACGTACCATCAGCCGTGATGAAGCTGACCTTCTCCTGATCCTCAACAGCTAGAGGCACTTGGTGGTAGCCTTGGTAGGCATCCAGCATAGAGATGAGTTCACTACTAGCGGTCGAGTCGACCATCTGGTCAATCCTTGGCAAAGGATAGCAGTCCTTTGGGCAAGTTAGGTTGAGGTTCCGGAAGTCGATGCAGACTCGCCACTTGTTATCAAGTTTGGCCACTAGGACCACATTAGCTAGCCAGGCCGGGAACCGGAACTCTCTAATGTGTCCGACCTCCAACAGCTTCTCGATCTCCGCCCGGATGACCTTGTTCTGCTCGGCGCTGAAATCCCTCTTGTGTTGTTTGATCAGTCGGGCATTCAGGTACACGTGCAAATGGTGTTCGACCACTTCCAGTCGGACCACCTTGAGATCCTTCACCGACCAGGCGAATACATCCTGGTTTTGTGTCAGGCAATTCAACAGCGGCTGCTTTAAGTCGTCAGGTAGGCCCGCTGCTATCCTGACTTTGGTCTCAGCCCGGTCGGGGAGTAGATATGCTTCTTCTTTGTCCTCGTGCAGTTCTACCCAAGGGGAGGCCTGCACCATATTGCAGATGGTGGGTGTTTTCCTTGACTTCTGACCCTACGCCCAAACGTCATCCACATAGCATCGGCGCGTGACTCATTAATCTCTTTTAACTTCGTTGACCTTATTGCCTACCAGGAACTTTATCTTGAGATAAAAGATTGAGACCACCGCCCGGAACTCATTGAGGGTCGGTCGTCCTAAGATCACGTTGTATGCTGAAGGGGCGTCCACTATTAGGAAAGCGGACCACCTGGTTCTCTTCTGGGCTCTTCACCTAGGGACACGACCAGATGTATCTGCCCGATTGGCTACACCTGGTTCCCAGTAAACCCGAACAGGGGTGTGGCCACCTGTTAGTAGGAGCCCTAGAGCCAATTACATGATGATTGACTAGGGACTTTTTGTATCATATTCTATCATTAATAAAGGCATGTTTGGTTATTATACTTACATTATACTTGTGCCAAATAACTAAGTATAATAATGCCCTTGGGTAGTAGGTTCTTATCTACATCATATCGATTGGTTGAATCGATAGTGAGATAATATAGAGAACACTACACTAAATCATTCCTAGTCAAGCATTAATATTCAAGGATAATATTAATGCATGGAGACTAGCATGTAGATCAATTGATGACTTGAGCTCACAAGTCATGGATATGTGATATCAAGTTGACACATGAGTATACATTAGAGAATGTATACTGAATTGAACCACCATGAAAAAGTTTCATAGATTGTCATATGAGTGTCATAAACATTCTCATGTGACTATTAGTATGAATAGTCCTTAGACCTAAAGTCACTACGGTTCCCTGCATAAGGAGTTATGTACTTTGGTATCGTCAAACGTCACCTGTAACAGGTTAGACTATAAAGGCGATCACTGGGTATGTAATAAATTATGTAGAGGGATGGGAGTGATGTAAATGGGATCTATCCCTCCCATATGATGGGAGTGATATCTGTGAGTCCCTTGATCGAGTATGACTACTAAAACGCATGACCATGCTCAAATGGGTCAATATGAGATATTGAGCTCATTTGTTTGAGTGAGTCTACTCGAGGATCAAGAAACACAAAGATTGATCGAGGATGACACGGTCTATGCCTCATCGGTCAATCTAGATATCGAGGATAGAAGGACAATGTCATACATTATCATAGTCACGGAGGTTAAGTCGGATCCCGACTTTTCTTGTTACTTGGGTAGCAATGATGCATTGCTAGATGTCGCTCATTGCTTATGTGTCTAAAGCGGTTTAGGCACATTGCCAACGCGACGAGAACCTATTTAGTCACACACTAAGGACACGATGCTTCGGGAGCTCGGGAGACTTAGTCAGGAGCTCAGGAGACTTAGTCAGGAGCTCGGGAGACTTAGTCGGGAGCTCTGGAGGCTTGGTCGGGAACTCATGAGATATTAATTCATTAATGAGTTTAATGAATTAATAATAAAGGAAAAAGGAAAAGTATCTCTTCATTGAACGGAGAGAAGTTGAAGAGCCACATGAGAAGATGCACTCTTTATTGACTTTAATGAAGGGAAGCTAAAGGGACAAAAACCTCTTCATATTCATAGGATGAGTATAAAAGAGGGTCTTGTCATTTGGATGAAAAAAGTTTTTCCCTCTTCCCTTCCTCTCATCTTCCTCTTCTCCCTCTTGGCCGAAACCCTTTTTGAGGTTCTTAGTACTTTTGTGAACTACCTCAAGTTGCTAGCACAACTAAGATAGTTCTTCTCCAAAGTTGAGAGATCGTGTCCGTGTGTATACGCATAGAGGCATGGACACTTGAATTTGCAAGAGATCTGGTGTTCCTTGGATGAGCGGGATAATCGAAAGGGCACACATCAAAGGTATATCTATGACAAGAAGTAGTTGTAGATCGGCTTTGTACGAGTTTTTCTTTCGCATGGATCGCTTGAGGGATCTTGTTTCCACTACGATTTTGTGTTTATGTCGCCGGGAGATCCCAACAGTGGTATCAGAGCCACTTGTGAAAGATCGTACAAAGTTTTACGCACTTTTATATGTGATATAGAAGTAGGACAAATTTTGTTATGAGTTGCATATAATTGTATGATATAGAAGTCAGGCTCCTGAGACCACCTCGGGAGGACAGACGCCCGAGGTGATGCTGAGCCCTAGGCTCCCGAGACCATCTCAAGAGGTCAAACCCCTGAGGTTATACTGGGTCGTAGGCTCCCGAGGCCACCTCGGGAGGACAGACGCTCGAGGTCATCTCGGGCTAGGAGACCTCGAGACCAACTCGGGAAAGCGGAGTCCAAAGATCATAATAGAGCAATAAGGGTCTCAGATTCATTTCGATGAATCTAGGGCAGCGACTCATTCAAGGAGTCAACAAAATACATTTTGTTTCGGGGGAATGTAATTCATAATACGGCCTGTGTGTCGTGCCTTGTCTCTATTTTTCCTAGTTGTAAAATAGATTTAGACTCGAATATAACTCGAGTTTTCCTAAATTGTAATGTACAAAATCAAAGTGGAGTGTCCATTGAAGAATGAAGTTACAAGAAGGATGCTGACGACACATGATGACCAAAGGATGTACTTGGAGAAAATGTTATCCCTAGGTTGACCATCGATTTTCTCATTGGCTTGAGAAGATCGTAGTATACGGGCCATAACCATGTCACGTTTCACTGCTTATATGTTGATATGTGCAATGTGTGTATGTGATGCATGATTAGATAAATGTTTATCTTAATTAAGTCAACTCGTTATGCCTACCAAAGTTTGGTACTCATAAACTACCTCGATCATTTGTTGTTGGGTTTGCCAAAGCAAAGCGACACATTTTATCTTGGTAGAGTGTGAGAGGACAATTGTGATGTCCCGCTATCGAACTTTGGGTGAGACTTAACTAAGTCACCTCAATTGGATTGAGAAACTTAGAGGCATATCCCAAAAGTTGGGAAAATTGGGTAAGAGAACAATTATACTAAGTCTTGGGCGATTAGCCAAAGCTAACTCAAGATGATGTGTAATTTGGATTTTGAACCTTTGTTTCAAGAGTTGCATAAGATGTAATTGGTAAAATATTGCCTACCTAATTATACCAAGTCTTGGGCGATTAGCCAAAGCTAACTCAAGATGAAATATAATATGGATCTTGTCCCACATGAATGTAATCACTATTTGGTTTGGAGCTAGTAGTGTGAGCAAATTGAGTTTGCCTACATCCATAACTAGCCCCTACCAAAGCTCTACGATTCAGTGGGAGTATCATTTAATTAAAGGCCTAATTAAATGATCTAGATATGATACTTATTTCTGCATGTTTTACTGTTGTAGATCACCATGTCGTCTAACACGTCAAATACTCTTTCTCTACGATTCGTCCTTGAGAAGGACAAGCTCAACGGAGCTAATTTCCTGGACTGGTACAGAAACTTGAGAATCGTCCTCAAATAAGAATGAAAACTGTACATCCTAGAGCAATTTCTTCCAGAAGCACCCGTTGCTACCGCCACCCGTGCCGAAAAGGATGCTTACAAGAAGCATCAGGATGATGCACTTGATGTATCATGCCTTATGCTTGCCACCATGAACTCTAAGTTTCAGAAGCAACATGAGAACATGGATGCACATGATATGGTCGAGCATCTAAAATAACTATATCAAGGGTAAGCTAGGCACAAGCGGTTTGAGGTGTCTAAGGCCCTATTTGCATGCAAGATGCAAGAACTCACTCCTGTAGGAACTCACGTACTCAAGATGATTGGGTATGTCAAGAATCTTGAAAGTCTAGGATTTCCACTGGGACAAAAATTGGCCACGGACCTTATCCTGCAATCATTGTCGGAAGAGTACAGTCAAGTTGTCATGAACTATAACATGAATGAAATTGACAAGCCTTTGCCTGAGATGCTCAGCATGTTGAGAACTGCTGAACCCAATCTCAAGAAAACCAAGATCAGTAATGTACTGATGGTAAAGAAGGGCAAAGGCAAATGGAAATCTAAAGGCAAGGGTAAGACCCAAGCCAAAGGCAAGGCTAACTCTACTACACCCAAGGCCAAAGGCTGGGTGCCTAAGGAAGGAACTTGCTTCCACTGTGGTGAGACTGGACATTGGAAGAGGAACTGCAAACTCTACCTCGAGGAAGTAAAGAAGAAAAGAAGTGAGACTTCTGCCTCAGGTATTTTTGTTATAGAAGTCAATCTATCTATTTCTTCTTCTTGGGTATTAGATACCGGTTGTGCATCTCACATTTGTACTAATGTGCAGGGCCTTCAAAGAGCTAGATCGTTAACAAAGGACGAAGTGGACCTACGAGTAGGCAATGGAGCAAGAGTTGATGTCATAGCTGTAGGAACATATTCCTTATATTTGCCCACTGGGCTTATCTTAGAACTAGAGGAGTGCTTTTATGTACCTGCATTAACTAGGAACATAATTTCAGTATTTTGTTTGGACAAGAAAGGCTTTTCATTTATCATAAAGGACAAATGTTGTTCTATAATGTTAAACGACATGTTCTATTGTAGTACACCACTTATGAATGGACTCTATGTTCTAGACCTTGAGAACCCAATCTATAACATAAATACCAAACGGTTCAAACCAAATGATGTGAACCAAATGTATCTCTGAGATTGTTGCTTGGGACATATAAATGAGTCGTATATCCCAGCTCCATAAGGATGGGTTACTGGACTCATTTGATTTTGAATCATATGAGACATGTGAACTTGTCTTCTAGGCAAGATAACCAAGACACCATTTAGTGGGCACGATGAAAGAGCGATAGACTTGTCAGGACTCATACATACTGATGTATGTGACCCCTTTAATGTCGCAGCTAGAGGAGGCTATCAGTACTTCATCACTTTCACTGATGATGTTAGTAGATACGGCTATGTGTATCTCATGAAACACAAGTCGGAATCCTTTGAAAAGTTCAAAGAATTCAAGAGTGAAGTACAAAACCAACTCGGCAAGAGTATTATGATGCTTCGATCAGATCGAGGTGGTGAATACCTAAGCCAAGAGTTTCGTGACCATCTAGCAGAGTGTGAGATCATATCCCAACTCACTCCACCTGGAACACCACAGTGGAATGGTGCATCTGAGCGGAGAAATCGTACTCTATTAGATATGGTAGATCGATGATGAGTCAGACAGATATTCCTACTTCCTTCTGGGGATTCGCTCTAGAGACAACTCTTTTCACGCTTAACCGAGCTCCATCAAAGGCCGTCATAACACACCATATACGATATGGACTGGGAAGAGACCCATGATGTCTTTTATGAGGATTTGGGGTTGTGAGGCTTACGTTCGACGTCAAGTCTCAGATAAACTAGGACCCAAATCTGATAAGTGTTATTTTGTAGGATATCCCAAGGAAACGAAGGGATATTACTTTTACAATCTCACACTAGGCAAAGTGCTTGTCACTAGAAATGACGTTTTTCTAGAAAAAAATTTATTTCTAGAAGAATAAGTGGGAGTAAAATCCATCTTGAAGAAGTTCAAGATGCAGATAATACTGAGGCCTTAATGGACATTGAACAGACACCACAAGGTGTTATGAATCATGAGATTGTTGCACAAGAAGTTGTGGAACAACAAGCTGTTCAAGTAGACTAACCTCTTCGTAGATCTGATAGGATACGTCATCAGCCTGAGAGATACTCATTTCTCTTATTTGACCATAATGGCATTACGCTTATTGAGTAGAACGAGCCTACATCCTATCAAGAAGCTGTGATGAGCCCAGATTCTGAGAAATGGCTAGAGGCCATGAGGTCCGAAATGGAATCCATGTACACTAACCATGTATGAACTTTGGTTAATCCACCAGAGGGATTAAACCCATTGGGTGCAAGTGGGTCTTTAAAAGAAAGACTTACATGGATGGTCTCATGCATACCTATAAAGGGTGATTGGTAGCTAAAGGTTTCACACAAATTCATGGTATAGACTATGATGAAACCTTTTCACCAGTGGCGATGCTTAAGTCTATTAGGATCATGCTTGCTATTGCAGCTTACCATGATTACGAGATCTGGCAGATGGATGTCAAAACTACATTCCTAAATGGGAACCTACTCGAGGATGTGTACATGACACAACCTGAGGGTTTTGTAGTTCCAGAGCATGCTGGAAAGGTATGTAAGTTGCAAAGGTCCATTTATGGGCTAAAGCAAGCTTCTCGAAGCTAGAATCTTCAATTCGATGATGCAATCAAAGCGTTTGGTTTCATTAAGAATGAAGATGAACCCTGTGTCTACAAGAGGGGTAGTGGGAGCATAGTTATCTTTCTGATCTTGTATGTAGATGACATACTCCTCATTGGGAATGATATCCCTTCACTACAGTCTGTGAAGACATGGCTAGGGAATTATTTCTCAATGAAAGACTTAGGTGAAGTAGCCTATATCCTTGACATCAAGATCTATAGAGATAGGTCTAAGAGATTGCTTGACTTAAGTCAGAGTATATATATTGACAAGGTGCTTAATCATTTTGCCATGCAGAATTCCAAGAAGGGATTTCTACCGATGTCACATGGTGTGAGTCTTTCGAAGACTTAATGCCCCTCTTCTAAGGAGAGAGAGACCGTATAGATCAGATCCCTTATGCATCCACTATAGGGTCTATCATGTACGCCATGCTTTGTACTCGTCCAGATGTCTCGTATCTTTTGAGCATGACGAGTAGGTACCAGTCAGATCTAGGTGAAAGTCACTAGACAGCTGTCAAGAATATTCTTGAATACTTGCAAAGGACGAAAGAATATTTCTTGATATTTGGAGGCAATGAGGAGCTAGCTGTAAAGGGTCACAGTGACGCAAGCTTCCAAACAGACAGGGATGATTTTAGATCGCAGTCAGGGTATGTATTTTGCTTGAATGGTGGCGCTATGAGTTGAAAAAGTTTGAAGTAGGACACAGTCGTAGATTCTACAACAGAGGCTGAGTATATTGTCGTGTCTGATGCAGCAAAAGAGGTTGTTTGGATCCGGAAGTTCATTACAGAGCTTGGTGTGGTTCCTAGCATAGTAAACCCAATAGACCTCTATTATGACAAAATGGGGCTATTGCACAGGCTAAGGAACCTCATTCTCATCAGTGGACCAAACACATACTACGGCGCTTTAATCTCATTCAAGAGATCATTGATAGAGGAGATGTGAGGATATGCAGAGTATCCACTGATGATAACATAGCGGATCCTTTGACCAAGGTATTGGCACAAAAGAAGCATGATGTTCACACTAGGTCACTGGGTATTAGAGATTACAGTGATTGACACTAGTGCTAGTGGGAGATTGTTAGTAGGTGTTGGGACCGGGTGCATGTTGACATGGATGCGGGTTCGTAATTTTAAAAATTAATTATGTGCAGCGGAAGGTTTAGCATAAATAATTTCTCTAAATCATTTAACCACACATCTAAGCATGCAATTTTATCTTGTGTAGACATGATCATATATTTGAAATTTTGCAGAAACATAAACTAATTTACGTATTACCTCGCGTAGCTCGAAGGAAGGGACGAGATCCAACCATAAGCGTCCCTTGGAAGCTCCGCCTCTATTCGCGTCCACGCCGAGTATCTTCGGGATGACTTCGCAAAGACACGAGTTTCGTGTTCTCGAGAACTACTAGATTCTCCGAGAACACGACGAGAAAACCAAGAGAGAAGTCAGAAGACTAACCACAAAAGGATGGTCGAAATCAAAATTCCGGCGAAGCAAAAGAAGAGGCTTGCGGCAAAGAGATCCTTGCGGCAAACTCTAATTCCGGCAGCACCTTCTTTCGGCCAAGAGATGGCCGGAGCTTCCTTCTCCGGCAGCAGGTGGTGGTCGGCAAGGAAAGGGCAGGGGTGGCCGGCTGGTGCTCCTTCTTGGGGCTGGTTGGCGCACGACAAGAAGGGGAGAAGAGAAGGAGAGAAGGAGAGGGAGAGAGCCTATGCCTTCATCTTTACGATTATCACCCAAGTCTTGTCTTGGGTCCTTTATATAGTGGCCTCTTAACCATCAAGTCTCTCAAATATGGAATAACTTATTCCATCATGCCAAGTTTGATTTTATATCATGGTTAAAATCATATTTTAATTCATGATAAAAAATCAATCAAGTCTCTTCTCTCCTATGGAATAAATTTCCTTATCATGGTAAATCAATCCATGATTGATTTTATAAAATAAACCAATCCATGGTTCATTCTAATTTCCATGAAAAATAAATCAAACCTTGGTTTATTATATAAAAATTTATATCATCCATAATTTTATAAAACAAACCACACTTGGTTTATTTTATAAATTGAACCAAAACCTTGGTTCTCTCCCTTTGTTGTGGCCGACCAAGCAAAGAGGATGGAGGCCCTCTTTGGCCGGCCCATCTAAGCCAAGCCCCAATGAATTAAACTAATTTAATTCATCTATTAAGTTTTCAAAAGACTTAGCCATTTTACGCTTCCGATGCGTCTTTGAAAAATTCAGATTCGACTTATCGTTTGACTCAACCAAACTTAATCTCTCTTGATTGGAAAATCCAATTTTCAGCTCGTTTTAAATCCCTCGGATTACTCGTAGTGCGTGTGACTAAATAGGCTTTCGATTTATGTTGGCCGTCTATAATTAATCAATTATAGAATGATCATGAGTGACACCTAGTAGTACATCATGATCCCCAATTAATCGAAAGATCAACGGTTGACCTCAGAAACAATTCTGAAACCCTTCAGCAGCTATAATGAATCGTGCCCCATTCCCTTCACCATCTTATACCCACTTGGTTCAGGACATGGTCTATGTGTGTCAGTCCCCACTAGGCTGACTACGTCACACCTAGCCCAAGTAACGTTTTCTCGTCCCACGGATTCTAATTACTCTCATGTATTTAAGAGATTCATACTCTGAACATATCATGCTCTGGCCAGAGGCTTCGAGTAACAATCCGACGATAGGCCTCGGGTATACATCTCCTCGCAAGGAGTGGTGAATCCTTTGTAGGCTGTTCAAACATCTTCGGGCACTTCGGCTTATACCCAATCATCCTGGGTCCACACCTCCTTGGAGACGCTTGCTTAAGATGTCAAAGTATAAGTTTCCATGACCAAGATGACTTGAACACCGCAAGTCAAAGGAACATCGCACTTAAGCTGCAGTAAGAACTTCACTGACATATCTATATGTAGACTACGATATGAAGTTTTACAGCCAGTCACTCCAATGAACTAGTCCCTTAACTAGCATTCATGTTTATCTCCGGACATCTCAATGTCACCAGCCAGTGAGAATCAGCTGATTAGAGAATAACTCATGCTAGTCTCAACAGAATTGATAGTATCCGTATTTATCAATTCATCGACTAGGGACAATTTCAATACTTCACAATTGCACATGTAGAGATAATCACTAGTTGTGAATTCATCACAAATTCTCTCATGCTGTGAATTATATTGCGGACATTCAGTAAATGAGTTTAAGATCTCAATCAAATACACAAACATGTTACTCAAATAGTGAATTTTCATTTATTAAAATAAATGATTACAATCATAAGGCAATTGCCTTAGGACACTTCTCTCATATCACTAACAATAGGAGCCCTAGAGCCAATTATATGATGATTGACTAGGGACTTTTGTATCATATTCTATTATTAATAAAGGCATGTTTGGTTATTATACTTACTTTATACTTGTGCCAAATAACTAAGTATAATAATGTCCTTGGGTAGTAGGTTCTTATCTACATCATATCGATTGGTTGAATCAATAGTGAGATAATATAGAGAATACTACACTAAACCATTCCTAGTCAAGCATTAATATTCAAGGACAATATTAATGCATGAAGACTAGCATGTAGATCAATTGATAACTTGAGCTCACAAGTCATGGATATGTGATATCAAGTTGACACATGGGTATACGTTAGAGAATGTGTACTGAATTGACCCGCTATGAAAAAGTTTCATAGATTATCATATGAGTGTCATAAACATTCTCATGTGACTATTAGTATGAATAATCCTTAGACCTGAAGTCACTACGGTTCCCTACATAAGGAGTTATGTACTTTGGTATCGTCAAACGTCACCCGTAACAGGGTGGACTATAAAGGTGATCACTGGGTATATAATAAATTTTGCAAAGGGATGTGAGTGATGTAGATGGAATCTATCCCTCCCATATGACGGGAGTGATATCTGTGGGCCCCTTGATCGAGTAGGACTACTAAAATGCATGGTCATGCTCAAATGAGTCAATAAGAGATATTGAGCTCATTTGTTTGAGTGAGTCTACTCGGGGATCAAGAAACATAATGATTGATCGAGGATGACACGGTCTATGCCTCATTGGTCAATCTAGATATCGAGAATAGAATGACAAGGTCATACATTATCATAATCACGGAGGTTAAGTCAGATCTCGACTTTTCTTGTTACTTGGGTAGCAATGATGCATTGCTAGATGCCGCTCATTGCTTATGTGTCTAAAATGGTTTAGGCACATTGCTAATGTGACGAGAACCTATTGGGTCACACACTAAGGACACGATGCTTCGGGAGCTCGGGAGACCTGGTCGGGAGCTCGGGAGACTTAGTCAGTGTTGGGTATAGCTTGGCGGGTTTCCTAAGCGAATACTTGGTCGTTCCGAGAGACCTCTCCATGTCTATGGATTAAAAATTAATCTGAATGGAGACCCGTCTCCTAACGACCATCTCGTGTCATATCGAACGATCCAAATTACAACTCGACCAATTACAAAAATCGGCCTTGTAATTTTCTTGACCGTACGACCGCGGAAAAGGCGACGAGTGAATCGCCGGCTTTTGTGTTTATGGTCGGGGTCCAGTTAGTAAATTATTGGCTATGATACAAAATCAAAATAATAAACTAATTGACATAAAATGACGAGGTAAACTAACATGACACAAAATAGACATAAGGAGCTAGGGAAAGAAATATACCTTCCCGATCACCTCGCGGCCTTCTACCTTATGTCTCTCCCTTCTCGGACGTCATGTGGGCGATGATCTACCAAGAACTGAGATCACCAAGACGACCAATCAATCTTATTTTCTTCTTCTCTCCTAGCCGAACCAAACCCTAGCCAAGGGTTAGTGCCGCCGGCCCTTTGCTCCCTTTTCCCTTGCGCCGCCGGCCAACAACAGCCACCAAGGCGCCGCCGGCCAACTGCTGACCTCGAGAAGGAAGTGGAGAAGAAGATGGAGAGGAAAGAGCCCCTCCTACCAGCCCAAAACCTAATCGCAACCTCTCCCTTCTCAGCATTGCGCCATCGCCGCCGAGCCTCCTTGCGCCGCCTCCTTCCGGCCGTCGGTCTCTCCTGTTGGATCGAGAAAACGATAGAGGGGGGGGGTGAATATCGTTAAAATCTTTTTCGGATTAAGAAAAGAGAAAACGCGCAGCAGAAAATAAAATAATCACACAGGAACACAAGATTTTTACTTGGTTCGGAGTCGCGGTCGGCTCCTACTCCAAGGCCCACGGTCCTTGACCGTTTACTTTGGGCAATACTATAATCGCGCAAAAACAGTTTACAATTTGAGTACAGAGATATTGCAGTAAATGAAACTAATTACACTTTTCGTTATCGACGTCCGATGTGGATCGTATTTCGGAGCAGAGGGACGTCGTCGGCGTTGGAATCTCGAAATTGGAGTTTGCCGGGGCGTAGCGTTTGAACGAAAAGCTTTGGATCGTATGAAAACTGTGTTCTTGAAGCCTTGGGGTCAAGCCCCTTTTATAGTAGTCCATCGGGCGCTTGATGGCTTGGGGGTGCCTGACACGTGCCCTTCGATCCGGAAATCCTTATCCGCGGGCTCGGTCAGTGCTTATCCTCCCCTCTTGGGCGCATGAGCTGATGGGGGTGCCCGTGAGCTCACGGGCGCCTGATCCTCCTTGGTTCAGTGGCTTTGTAGCTGGTTTTGGGTTTTTGCCTTCACCCTTGGGCGCCTGTATCCTTACGGGCGCCTGAGCCCACTCGGGCGCCTGACTCCATTCGGGCACCTAGGCCCAGTGAAGAACCTTCACTTGCAGACGATCAGTCCTTCAACCCTACAACTAAGGTTAGTCCCAAAAATAAGACAAGTAGTAATTACAGCCGTAGCTGTCTTGGTTCTGACTTCGGGTCTCCTAAATGGAACCCTAGGTCGAACCAAAGCCTACTGTTCTTTCAACGGGGAACGCGTCCTCACCTACTCTTCTCAGGAGAGTTTACCTTTTGCCAATCGGCTCCTCCGGTTGGACTTTTGCCCAATCCACCTGACCAGGTCTTCGTGCCCAACTTCCGATCAGGTCTTCGGTGCCCAGCCCCTTGCCAGGACTTCGTGCCCAGTCCTCAACCAGGACTTCTTTGCCCGACTTCCGGTCAGGTCTTCTTGCCCAGTCTTTGACCAGGACTTCTTTGCCCAGCCCTTTGCCAGGACTTCTTGCCTAGTGCACCTAGGGCTTCTTCCTGCACACTTAGTAAGTACATTAGAATACAATAACATCTTAACTCTTGAACTCTTTGCCATTATCAAAACCCAGGTTTGACTTAGGTGCTGCCTGCACCAACAATCTTCCCCTTTTTGATTTATGGCAACCCGATTCAAAAAGTTAAGATAAACAACAGAAGGATAGGTAAAGTATCAGTTTTAATTTCCTCCCCCTGGAAGAAATCTCCCCCTGAGTTTTTCAAACATTCGTGGGGTTTTTGAAAAAGTTTCTAAGTCTTTGTTGAAAAAGTTTTTCAGATTTTCAATACTTAGAAAATTTTTAAAACAGGATTTTAGAAAAAATTTCCAAAATATTTTGAGTTGGGCACTTAGAAAATTTTTCAACATATTTAGTACTTAGAAAATTTTCAACATACTTAGAAAATTTTTCTACCAGAAAATTTCAGAGTAAGTACTAAAAAATAGTTTCGAAAACACTTTTGAGTTAAGTACTTAATAATAATTTCGAAGGCACTTTTGAGTTAAGTACTTAAAAATAATTTTGAAAATAATTTGTTTTTGCACTTTAGAAAATTTTCTACACTGATTTTGAAGTTTTAATACTTAGAAAATTTTCAAGCAGTTTTGTTACTTAGAAAAAATTTTCAAGCAAAATTTTGAGTTTCTAATTTAGAAAAAAAAATTCCAAAAAAATATTTTGAGTAAGTACTTTGAATAATTTTTGAAAACAAAAAACAATTGACTTTCAAAAAGAACTTAATTACTCAGAACTTTACTTTTTGAAAAAGGAGATAAAAGTTTTTGGAAAAAAAGATTAAAAAAATTTAAAATTTAAAACCTTCTTTTCTCTCCTTTTCAATCTCTCCAATTGAAAAAAAATTTAAAATCTTCTTTTCTCTCCTTTCCAATCTCTCCAATTGAAAAAAAATTTAAAACCTTCTTTTCTCTCCTTTCCAATCTCTCCCCTTTTGCCATATATCAAAAAAAATATAGCAAGAAAAATGAGTAATCAAAGTAAGGTGCTGTACTGAACCAATTCTAAGTTTAAACTGGACCAAATCAATTTGAATTTGCTCTTTCGGATCCTGTCTAACCCATTCAGCTACTTACTAACTGTTATAAACAGTAGCTTTCGCTAGGGTTAGTCAAGTTAAGTGAGCTGATCAAGTTAGATTTTCTAAGCTTGACACTTAACTTGATTACTGTTTAATTGGTTTTTAGTGCCCCAATTGCTGCAGATGCACTGACTTAAAGCATCTTGAATCAAGGCAAAAGACCTAAGCATCTCAACCCAGTCTAGGTTATCAACCAAAAGTGCCCTAAGGTGCTTGTGAGATGCTGGTTTCTAGATCTATAGGTGCATGCAGTTCTAGGGTTAGGGCCTAGGCTAAGTCCATTTGCGAAAAAGCCCTAGTTTTGAAGGGGGTAAGTTTTTTTTAAAAAAAACTAAGTCAGAAAATCATTTTAAATAAATAAAGAAAATGATTTTGCAAATTAAATAAGAAATAAAACAGTTTTTAAAAAGAAGCATAAGTAAAGCGGTCCTATTCTACCAAGCATAACATCACAATTGATTAAGCATGCTACTTAAAATGGCAAGTAATCACTGATATAGATGCATAAAATCCATCTGGTCAATAGTAGGACCAGAGAAATCAAAGTCAAGTGTTAGTCAAGTACGAGTCAAATACATGTCAAATAGTTCACACTGCACTGGAGTAGGCTGAAAATGTCAATCTAAACTAAGAGGAAGGGCCAGGATGATAAGATGGGCCAGGCTGGTAAGACGGGCCAGGCTTCCAGGATCGAAACAGCGACATCATCTCGTTGTATTGTGCGTGGCTCGTTTCTTGACTAGCTCGGATGGCGTCCATCTGCTCGGTGTGGTAGGCCTCGACCTCCTCCCTGAAACTGTGTAACTCCGTCTGTGATGCGCTGGTCGGTAGTCAGTGGGGGTGGCTCCTGTAACTGCTCATTGATCTTGGCTACAAGATCAGCTACGTCTACTTCCACCTCCTCGTCAGAGTCGTCCTGTCGTCTGGCTCTCTCTCGTCTCCACGCTAGTACCCCCGTGGCCGATACATCTATCCCCGCTAAGGAAAAGTTCCTAATCCCTATCTCATCGAACTCGGTCATCGAAATAATCTCTCCGGCAGTAATGTCGCGACCGTGGTGGTGAAGAAGAGCAGTGATGACATGGCAGTAAGGCATACGAACTCGATCGTGTGTGGATACGCTCGAGGCGTAAATGATGGTACGGAATATGTGAAGACCTATGTCGATGTCAAGCTGATGAATCATGGCATAGAGTAGGAAGGTGTGAAATGGTCGCATGGTCGCGACATCTCGAGTGGTAAGTGGGAGAACACAACGAATTATCACTCGATAAATGACATAATCCTGAACTCGGAGGTCTAACGACTGAAATCGCCGAGCTAAAGGGTTTCGCACATCTCCGAAGAAATAAGAGTAGAGAGTGTCTAAAGTAATGTGCGAATAAGGGGGGTGCGAAGGGAGGGTCTGCCGGAGGATAACAAGAGAGTAGATTGTGACTGTCGAAGTCCGAGAAATCGATTGAACAAAGTCAGAGAAATGGTTTGGGGAGTGCCTTGTACTGTGGTAGTAAAGAGTAGATCATCAATCTTGACAAGGTTGTTATAAAATTCTGCACATAGGGTTGAGTTTACCGGATGTGTACAGAAAACTAGGTGGTCTAGTTGGTAAAAGTTAATTGCGTCCATTGCCAAGGGACAGGATTGGGTGAAGAATTGCCTATTCAGGAAACTAGTCTTAATAGGCTTGTAAGTTGTTTGGGCAAATTTATTGAACAATTCTAGGTTGGGAAACCTCGGGTCGGGGCTAGGCTCGGCCACGGGGTTGGGTTGAGAGACACTTCGTTTTATAAGTATATAAAAGAAAAATGATGCATTTAATAAAAGACATAAATAAGGAAAATTACTTGAAAATGCATAATTAAATTGATACCGGGGTGACATTTTCGAAGTAGAGCGTGAGAAAGGAGCGTCCGGGTGCCTTGAGAAGAAGAGGAGTGAAGGAGAGTTTTGATTTTGGTGTGGGGGAAGTGGAAGGAGCCATGCCCCTTATATAGTGTTATACGGGCGCCCGAGTTCATTGGGGCGCCCGTAAGGTGACGGGCACCCGGGTCAGACGGCAGACTTTTGGCAGAATTGACTGCCTTGGATGAAGAGACAGACTTGGGCGCCCGATAGGTCACGGGCACCCGGGTCAGATGGGTGGGGACGACAGCTTTTGCTGTCTCGGTCGAAGGAAAAGCTGGGGGCGCTCGATAGGTCACGGGCGCCTGATCTGACAGCAGTTTGACTGTTGACCGGTTTGATCATTTGACCAGATTTGACTATTTTGACCCGGGTTGACTCTATTGATTAACTAAGAATTAGGTCAGTTAAGCTCTAATTTGCAAAAAAAAATACATGAATTTTAATTAGATCCTAACCTTCTCACCCAATCTAGAGTTATCAATCACGTTAACCTTATAGGTTTTGTGAGACAGGTTTTAAAAGAAGTAAGAAATTTATTTTGAAAAATCATGATTAATTTTGAAAAGTTAAATTATTTTTAAAACCACTTTATTATGTTTTAATTTTTAAAAAAACATGGTTTAATCTAGGATTAATTGAAATCTGTGTTAGATTCAAATCTGACAATAGTAAAATGAATTTGGTTTTCAATAATCGACTTCCAGGTCTTGGCGAGGCACTAGGCCTTCTTTGGCCGTAGCCTTATTGGATCATCTACCCTTTCCTTGACAATGCCTTTTATTGAAAATCCATTTTCAAGTTGCTCCTTGAAAGATTTTGGTCTAACTAGTTTGAGTCTTGGATCGGTAGCTTCGGCTAGTTCCGCCAACATGACTTCCCTAACGTACTATCATCTCACCTCCACCTAATATTAGGTTGTTCAAATTTCAGTTAATCGTTTTAGTCCTTAATCTAACCAGTCCTAGGTCTAAGCATGACAAATTGCATAAAGTAAATAAACAAGAAAAAAAATTTATTTAACCATAAAAATGGTTTTTAATTTGGCTCCCCCTGGACTAAAGCCACGGTAGTAATTAGGCAAGATATGAATCTTGTCCTTGGGGATCCAATACTGGTTTGGTCCAGCTTGGTTGTTCAGGCAAAGTTTGGGTACCCATGCCTGAACTTTGGGTCTAGATTGATTCAGTACAGCATAATATGACCTTTGTCTAGCCTTGGTTCGATACCCTAACCCGGATCGATTTAGAACGGACTTCTGTTTTCCAAGGATCATGTCAAGACCCTTGGAACCCGAAGTGAATCGTTCTAAGGCTTCTCTAAGGTCCTTGACTTTAGTTTTCAAGGAAGAGTTCTCTTTCTCAAGCTTTTCAACTTGAGCAGAGGTTCCTTCTTGAACCTTCTCAGTCAAAGATCTAGATTCAGCTTCCTCTTTCAGGAGTTTTACTTCCTGTCAGAGGGACTCGACTCGAATTTTGGCTTTCGCCAAGTTACTAGATAAGCAAGTAATTAATTCTACTAATTCAACTTTAGAGTAACCACTTACAGTTATTTTGCCGTCCTCGGAGATCGTGAGCTTTCCGTCGTCTGGTTCCGATTCTGATCCGGTGTCGATTTCTTCCGAAGCAGTCAGGGCGAGCAAGTTCGATTGTGGGGCTTCTTCTTCTTCTTGGAGGAAGACTCTTCCCAAGTTGCTTGAAGGGCCTTCTTCCTTCTTGTCTTCTTGGCTTCTTTCAGATTAGGGCACTCCGATTTGTAGTGTCCCTTCTTGTTGCATTCGTAGCACGTTATGTTGGATTTGGTCTTGGATGGTTCGGTTGGATCTTCCTTCTTTCGGCTAGCATTTCTTCTGTTGGTCTGATGCTTCAGTTCCTTGTAGTAGTCCCGTGCTAGCCGAACCAGCTTGGGTCGATCCCCTTCGTTGTCTTCTGAGTCTGAGTCTGAGTCAGACTTGGGTGCAGGTTGAGGCTTCTTCTTGGCCACCTTTCCTGTTTTCCCTGCAACAAAAGTAATGCCTTTCTCGGCTAAAGTGCAGTTAGTTTGCTCATGTAATTCAAGTTCAGAAAATAATTTGTCTAGTTTAATTTTAGAAAGGTCCCTAGAAACTTTGTAAGCATCTACCATAGATGCCCACAAAGTATTTCTTGAGAAAGCGTTTAAGGTATACCTAATAAGGTCACGGTTTTCTACCTTGTGACCGATTGTATGTACCATTCATCAGCTCCTGAATTCTGGAGTGGAGCTGGGCTGCTGACTCACCTTCGTTCATTTTGATGGTGTACAACTTGTTCAGTAGTAGGTCCCTCTTGCTGATTCGGGTGTCGGAGGTTCCTTCGTGCAATTCGATTAACTTACTCCAGAGTTCCTTTGCACTGTTGAAGGGTCCCACCCGGTTCAACTCTTCTTTGGTTAGTCCGCATTGGAGTGTCTGGGTCGCCTTTGCATCAGCCTCAATTTTCTTTTTCAACGAGGCATCCCATTCTGTGTAAGGTTGTGCCACTCCTTCAGCATTCTTCGGGATTTCCAAACCAGATTGGATTATAATCCACATGTCCACCTGAGTTTTCAGGTGAACTTCCATCCGGCTCTTCCAGTAGGAGAAGTCTTCTTCACTGAAGAGTGGTAGTCTGACTGTACTGAAACCTTCTTCCATGGCCATTAGGATTTCTGAAATGACAAAAACAAAAAAAAATCTTGTCCCAAGACTTTGTCTTGGATTAGTAGTGCGGGAATAAGATAATTAAAAAGAAACGATCGAGTGGTGTTGCACCAACCTCGATAAACGAGAAAAATTTTAAAAAAATGAAATCGAAAATTTCGTAAAATCCAAAAAAAATTCTCAAATGGTGGTTGCACCAAATTTGAGCCACCCACTCTGATACCACTCGTTGGATCGAGAAAACGATAGAGGGGGGGTGAATATCGTTAAAATCTTTTTCGGATTAAGAAAAGAGAAAATGCGCAGCGGAAAATAAAATAATCACACAGGAACATAAGATTTTTACTTGGTTCGGAGTCGCGGTCGGCTCCTACTCAAGGCCCACGGTCCTTGACCGTTTACTTTGGGCAATACTATAATCGCGCAAAAATAGTTTACAATTTGAGTACAGAGATATTGCAGTAAATGAAACTAATTACACTTTTTGTTACCGACGTCCGATGTGGATCGTATTTCGGAGCAGAGGGACGTCGTCGGCGTTGGAATCTCGAAATCGGAGTTTGCCGGGGCGTAGCGTTTGAACGAAAAGCTTTGGATAATATGAAAACTGTGTTCTTGAAGCCTTGGGGTCGAGCCCCTTTTATAGTAGTCCATCGGGCGCCTGATGGCTTGGGGGCACCTGACACGTGCCCTTCGATCTGGAAATCCTTATCTGCGGGCTCGGCCAGCGCTTATCCTCCCCTCTTGGGCGCCTGATCCTCCTTGGTTCAGTGGCTTCGTAGCTGGTTTTGGGTTTTGGCCTTCACCCTTGGGCGCCCATATCCTTACGGGCGCCTGAGCCCACTCGGGTGCCTGACTCCATTCGGGCGCCTAGGCCCAGTGAAGAACCTTCATTTGCAGACGATCAGTCCTTCAACCCTGCAACTAAGGTTAGTCCCAAAAACAAGACAAGTAGTAATTACAACCGTAGCTGTCTTGGTTCTGACTTCGGATCTCCCAAATGGAACCCTAGGTCGAACCGACACCTACTATTCCCTCGACAGGGAACACGTCCTCACCTACTCCTCTCAGGAGAGTTTACCTTTTGCCAATCGGCTCCTCCGGTTGGACTTTTGCCCGGTCCACCTGACCAGGTCTTCGTGCCCAACTTCTGGTCAGGTCTTCGGTGCCCAGCCCCTTGCCAGGACTTCGTGCCCAGTCCTCAACCAGGACTTCTTTGCCCTACTTCCGGTCAGGTCTTCTAGCCCAGTCCTTGACCAGGACTTCTTTGCCCAGCCCTTTGCCAGGACTTCTTGCCTAGTGTACCTAGGGCTTCTTCCTGTACACTTAGTAAGTACATTAGAATACAATAACATCTTAACTCTTGAACCCTTTGCCATTATCAAAACCCAGGTTTGACTTAGGTGCTGCCTACACCAACACCTCCTTTCTCACCGATGCTCACCACAAAGGAGAGGAGAATCTCCTCGCCTTTCCTAGTGGTGCTTGCTCATGGTCGACTTGAGGGAGGAAGAAGAATACAAGAGGTTGATCACCTCTTATTGTCGTGACCTAGGAGAGAGAAGGAGATTAGAGGAGAGAAAATATTTGGGTTGGATGATTAACTTGTTGGTGCCGGAAAAACTATATCGAACCTTGTTTTGATATTGGCAAAGGGTTCAAAGTTAAGTATTATTGGCGCTCTAACGATGTTACTCAAGTGTGCAGGAAAAGTTCTAGGAACACTAGGCACGAAGTCCTAGTTCTATGAATTGGGCACTAAGTCCTGGCTGCGGGCTGAGCAACTAAGTCCTGACATAAGGTTGCGCACTAAGTCCTGGCCGAGGGCTAGGCACCGAAGACCTGGTTTGAGGAATTGGGCACTAAGTCCTGGCCGAGGGCTGGGCACCGAAGACCAGGTTCGATGAATTGGGCACTAAGTCTTGGTCGCGGACTGGGCACGAAGACCTGGTGAGTAAAGCTAGGCAAAAGTCCAACCGAAGGAGCCGGTTGGCAAAAAGGTAAATTTTGTTGAGAGGAGTAGGTGAGGATGCGTTCCCCGTAGGAGGGAACATTAGGCGTCGGTTCTGTTGGATTGAAGAAAACGAAAGGGAGGGGTGAATATCGTTAACAAATTTTCATACAATTAAAGAATATACGCAGCGGAAAAAGATAAAATGCACAAGAACACAAGTCGATTTTTTACTTGGTTCGGAGTCGCGGTCGGCTCCTACTCCAAGGCCCACGGTCCTTGACCGTTTACTTTGGGCAATTCTATATTCGAAAGATTTTTACAGATTTGAAGTAGAGATATAGAATTTGGAAAATTAAGTCACAACACTTTCGTAAATTAAAACTTTACCGACACCTGAGATGGATCGAATTTCGGAGTAGAGGGTCATCGGCGGCACTGAAATCTCGAAATGGAACTTTTCCGGAGCGCAGCGCGAGAGCGAAAGTGTTTGGAGCATTGGAAAGAATGGATGTTGAAGCCTTGGGTCGAGCCCCCTTTTATAGTGCTCATACGGGCGCCTATGATGTTGGGGGCGCCTAACACGTGCCCTTCGATGTGCGAATCCTTATCCGCGGGCTCAGTCAGCGCTTATCCACCTCCACTTGGGCGCCTGAGCTGATGGGGGCGCCCGTGACCTCACGGGCGCCTGATTCGGCTTGGTCCAGAGGCTTCGCAGCTATGTTTTGGATTTTGCCTTCACTCTTGGGCGCCCGTATCCATACGGACGCCTATCTCCATTCAGGCGCTTAGGCCCAGTGAAGTACCTCACTTGCAGACGATCAGTCCTTCGACCCTGCAACTAAGGTTAGTCCCAAAACATAATAAATAATTAGCTATAGCCGTAGCTGTCTTGGTTCTGACTTCAGGTCTCCCAAATGGAACCCTAGGTCGAACCGACACCTACTATTCACTCAACGGGGAATGCGTCCTCACCTACTCCTCTCAGGAGAGTTTACCTTTTGCCAACCAGCTTCTTTGGTTGGACTTTTGCCCATTCCACCCGACCAGGTCTTCGTGCCCAACTTCCGGTCAGGTCTTCTTGCCCAACTTCTGGTCAGGTCTTCGGTGCCTAACCCCTTGCCAGGACTTCTTGCCCAGTCCTCGACCAGGACTTCTTTGCCCGACTTCCGGTCAGGTCTTCTTGCCCAGTCCTTGACCAGGATTTCTTTGCCCAGCCCTTTGCTAGGACTTCTTCCCTAGTGTACCTAGGACTTCTTCCTGCACACTCAGTGAACAAGTTAGATCACAATAACATCATAACTTCTGAACCCTTTGCCATTATCAACACCCAGGTTTGACTTGGGTGCTGCCTGCACCAACAATCTCCCCCTTTTTGATTTATGACAACACGGTTCAAAAAGTTAAGTTAATGAAGCAAGTAAATAAACAAGTAGGTAATTTCCTCCACCTGGAAGAAATTCTCCCCCTGAGTTTTTCAACAGTACGTGGGGTTTTTGAAAACATTTCTAAGTCCTTGTCTATCACAAAATGAAAAGATTTTTCAGGTTTTCAATACTTAGAAAATTTTCAAAAGGGATTTTTAAGTTAGAAAAAAATTTTCCAAAATATTTTTGAGTTGGGCACTTAGAAAAATTTTCAAAACATTTAGTTTTAGCACTTAGAAAATTTTCCAAAGTAATTTTGAAGTTTTTAGCACTTAGAAAAATTTTCCAAAATAATTTTGAAGTTTTTAGCACTTAGAAAAATTTCCAAAATAATTTTGAAGTTAAGTTACTTTTTGAAAAAGGAGATAAAAAAGTTTTTTAAAAAATTTAATTTGGAACATTTTAAATTTTAAAACCTTCTTTTCTCTCCTTTCCAATCTCTTCCCCTTTGCCATATATCAAAAAAATATAGCAAAAAAAATTGAGTCAGGAAAGTAAAAATGCTGTATCGAACCAATTCTAAGCATAAATTGGACCAGATCAATTTAGATTTTCTCTTTCGGGTCCTGTCTAACCAGTTAGCTACTTACTAACCGTTATAAACAGTAGCTTTCGCTAGGGTTTGTCAAGTTATGTGATCTGATCAAGTTAGATTTTTTAAGCTTGACACTTAACCTGATTACTGTTCAATTGGTATTTATTGCCCCAATTATTGCAGACGCACTGACTTAAAGCATCTTGAATCAAGGCATAGACCTAAGCATCTCAACCCAGTCTAGTTATCAATCAAAAGTACCCTAAGGTGCTTGTGAGATACTGGCTTCTAGATCTATAGGTGCATGCAGTTCTAGGGTTAGGCCTAAGCTAAGTCCATTTGCGAAAAAACCCTAGTTTTGAAGGGGGTAAGTTTTGAAAAAACTAAGTCGGAAATCATTTTAAATTTCAAGATAAAAATGATTTTTCAAATATATTAAATAACAAATAATAAATAAAACAGTTTTTGAAAAGAAACATAGGTAGAGCAGTCCTATTCTACTAAGCATAACCTCACATTGACTTAGCATACTAATTGAAATGACAAGTAATCAACGAGATAAATGCATAAGATTTATCTGGTCAATAGTAGGTCCAAAAAAGTAAAACTAAAATCAAGTGCAAGTCAAGTACGAGTCAAATACAAGTCCACCCTACTCAGTAGGGATAGTCAAATAGTTCACAATGCACTAAAATAGGCTGAAAAATGATCTACAAAGAAGGGCCAGGATGGTCAGATGGGCCAGGCTGCCAAGATCAAAGCAGCGACATCATTTCATTATATTGTGCGTCGCTTATCTCTCGATTGGCTCGGAGGGCGTCCATGTGCTCGATGTAATAGGCCTCGACCTCCTCCCTGAGACTGTGTAACTCCGTCTGCAATGATGTGATGCGCTGGTCGGTAGTCGGTGGGGGAGGCTCCTGTAACTGCTCGTTGATCTCGGTTGTGAGATCAACTACGTCTACCTCCACCTCCTCGTCGGAGTCGGCCTGTCATCTAGCCCTCTCCCGTCTCCATGCTAGGACCCCCGTGGCCGACACGTCTATCCCCGCTAAAGAAAAATTTCTAATCCCTATTTCATCGAACTCAGTCATCGAAATAATCTCTCCGGCAGTGATGTCGCGACCATGGTGGTGAAGAAGGGCGGTGATGATGTGACAGTAGGGCGTACATACTCGATCGTGAGTAGATACACTCGATGCGTGGATGATGGTGTGGAATATGTGGAGGCCTATGTCAATGTCTAACTGATGAATCATGACATAGAGTAAAAAGGTGTGAAACGGTTGTATAGTCACGACATCTCGGGTGGTAAGTGGGAGTACACAACGAACTATGACTCGGTAGAGGGCATAGTCCTGGACTCGAAGGTCAACGGATTGAAATCGCCGAGCCAACGGATTTCGCACATCTCCAAAGAAATAGGAGTAAAGAGTATCTAGAGTAATGTGCGAATAGGGGGGTGCGAAGGGAGGGTCGGCCGGAGGATAACAAGAGAAGGTAGACTGCGATTGTCTTAGTCCGAGAAACCGATTGAACAAGGTTGGAGAAATGGTTAGGGGAGTGCCTTGTACTGTGGTAGTGTAGAGTAGGTCATTAATCTTGACTAGGTTATTGTAAAATTCTACACACAGGGTTGAGTTCACAGAATGTGTGCAGAAGACTAGATGATCCAGTTGATAGAAATTGATTGCGTCCATGCCTAATGGGCAAGATTGGGTGAAGAATTGCCTATTTAGGAAGCTAGTTTTAATATGCTTATAGGTTGTTTGGGCAAACTTATTAAACAACTCTAAGTTGGGGAACCTTGGGTCAGGGCTAGGTTCGGCCACGGGGTTGGGTTGAGAGACGCGATGTTTTCTAAATATGTAAAAGAAAATTGAGCATTTAATAAGCAAAGTAAGGAGAAAGGAAATTGCTTGAAAAAAAAATGCAAAAATAGAATTGATACCGGGGCGGCATTTTCAAGGTAGAGCGTTTGAAGACGAGGAAGGAGGAGCGTCCGGGTGCCTTGGGAAGAAGAGAAGTGAAGAAAGGTTTTGGTTTTGGTGTGGGGGAAGAGGAAGGAGTCATGCTCTTTATATACTGTGATACGGGCGCCCGAGTTCATTGGGGCGCTCTTAGGACACGGGCGCCCGAGTCAGTGGGCAGCTTTTTGGCAGACTTGACTGCCATGGATGAAGACAAAGACCTAGGTGCCCGATAGGTCATGGGCGCCTGGGTCAGATGGGTAAGGGTTGATAGCATTTGCTGTCTTGGTCGAAGAGAAAGAAGGGGGTGCCTGACAGGTCACGGACGCCCAAGATGACCAGGGTTTGACTATTGACCAGTTTGACCGTTTGACCAGGTTTGACTTGGTTTGACATCCAATGATTAAATCAATCAAGCTCTAAATTGCATGATTCAATGTTTTTACTTGACAAAAGTACAAAAACCAGATAAGTTAGGTCCTAACCATCTCACCCAGTCTATAATTATCAATCATGTTAACCTTATGGGTTTTGTGAGACTGGTTTTAACAGAAGTAAAGATTTTATATTAAAAAATGATTAATTTTGAAAAAGTTGAATTAATTTTGAAAACAGTTTAATTGAATTTTTATTTTAAAAAAAATGGTTGAATCTAAGATTAATTGAAATTTGTGTTAGATTCAAATCTAACAATAGTAAAGTGAATTTGGTTTTCAATAATCGGCTTCTAGGTCTTAGCGAGGCACTGGGCCTTCTTTGGCCGTAGCCTTATTGGATCATCAACCCTTTCCTTGACAAAGCTTTTTATTGAAAATTCATCTTCAAGTTACTCCTTGAAAGATTTTGGGTCTAACTAGTTTGGGTCTTGGATCAGTAGCTTCGGCTAGTTCCACCAAAAATGGTTTCCCTAACGTACTATCATCTCACCTCCACCCAATAATATGTTGTTCAAATTTCAGTTAAATCATTTCAGTCCTTAGTCTAACCAGTCCTAGGTCTAAACATGATAATTTACAGAAATAAATAAACAATCAAGCATGCAATTAAAAAGAAATTTATCTAATTATAAAAATTATTTTTAAATTGGCTCCCCCGGACTAAAGCCACGATAATGGTTAGGCAAGATATGAATCTTGTCCTTGGGGATCCAATACTGGTTTGGTCCGACTTGGTTGTTCAAGCAAAGTTTGGGTACCCATACTTGAACTTTGGGTCTAGATTGGTTCAATACATCATAGTAGGACCGTTGTCTCGACTTGGTTCGGTACCCTAACCCAGATCGATTTAGAACAGACTTCTGTTTTCCAAGGATCATGTCAAGACCCTTGGAACCCGAAGTAAATCGTTCTAATGCCGCTCTAAGGTCCTTGACTTGAGTTTTCAAGGAGGAGTTTTCTTTCTCAAGTTTTTCAACTTGAGTAGAGGTTCCTTCTTGCTCCCTCTTTCACGAGTTTTACTTCCTGTCGGAGGGACTCGACTTGGATTTTAGCTTTCGCCAAGTTACGAGATAAGTAAGCAATGAATTTTGATAAATCATCTTCAGAATAACCACTTACCATTATTTTGCCGTTCTCTGAAATTGTGAGCCTTCTGTCGTCCGGCTCCGATTCCGATCAGGTGTCGATGTCTTCCGAAGAGGTCAAGGCGAGAAGGTTTGACTTTGGGGCCTCTTCTTCTTCTTCGGAGGAAGATTCGTCCCACGTGGCTTGAAGAGTCTTCTTCCTTCGAGTCTTCTTGGCTTCCTTTAGGTTTGGACATTCTGATTTGTAGTATCCCTTCTTGTTGCATTCGTAGCAGGTCACATTTGGTTTGGTCTTTAAAGTTGAAGGTTCAGCTGGATCTTCCTTTCTTCGGCTGGCTTTCCTTCTGTTGATTTGATGCTTCAGCTCCTTGTAGTAGTCCCGGACTAGCTGAACCAGCTTGGGTCGATCCCCTTCACTATCCTCTGAGTCTGAGTCTGAGTCAGACTCGAATGCAGGTTGAGGCTTTTTCTTGGTTATCTTTCCTTGGGGTTTACCTGCAAGAAAAGCAATACCTTTCTCAGCCAAAGTGTAGTTAGTCTGTTCATGTAATTCTAATTCTGAAAATAATTCATCTAATTTAATTTAAGAGAGATCCCAAGAAACCTTGTAAGCATCTACTATAGATGCCCACAGAGTATTTTTTGGGAAAGCATTTAGGGTATACCTGATAAGGTCATGATTTTCTACCTTGTGACCGATTGTGTGCAGGTCGTTCATCAGCTCCTGAATTCTGGCGTGGAGCTGTGCTGCTAATTCACCTTCATTCATTTTTATTGTGTAGAGTCTGTTCAGCAACAAATCCCTTTTGCTGATTCTGGTCTCGGAGGTGCCTTCGTGCAGTTCAATTAGTTTGCTCCAGAGTTCTTTAGCACTGTTGAAGGGATCCACTCGGTTCAGTTCTTCTTTGGTTAATCCACATTGCAAGGTTTGAGTTGCCTTTGCATCAGCCTCGATCTTTTTCTTCAGCGAGGCGTCCCATTCTGAGTAGTGTTGTGCCACTCCTTCAGCATTCTTGGGGATTTCAAGGCCAGATTGGATTATAATCCACATATCCACCTGAGTTTTCAGGTGGACTTCCATCCGACTCTTCCAGTAGGAGAAATCTTCTCCACTGAAGAGTGGTGGTCTGGTTGTGCTGAAACCCTCTTGCATGGCCATAATAATTTTTCTAAAAAACAAAAACAAAGAAACTCGGTCCCAAGACTTGGTCTTGGATTAGCAGTGCGGGAAAAAATTAATCGAAATGAAAGCGATCGAGTGGTGTTGCACCAACCTCGATTAACAAGAAAAATTTGAAAAAGAAATTAAAAATTTCGTGAAATCTGAAAAAAAATTCTCAAATTGGTGGTTGCACCAGATTTGAGCCACTCGCTCTGATACCACTTGTTGGATCGAAGAAAATGATAGAGGGGGGGTGAATATCGTTAACAAATTTTCGGACAATTAAAGAATATACGCAGTGGAAAAAGATAAAATGCACAAGAACACAAGTCGATTTTTTTACTTGGTTCGGAGTCGCGGTCGGCTCCTACTCTAAGGCCCACGGTCCTTGACCGTTTTCTTTGGGCAATTCTATATTCGGAAAGATTTTTACAGATTTGAAGTACAGATATAGAATTTGGAAAATTAAGTCACAACACTTTCGTAAATTGAAACTTTACCGACGCCTGAGATGGATCAAATTCTGGAGCAGAGGGTCGTCGGCGGCGCTGAAATCTCGAAATGGAACTTTGCCGGAGCGCAGCGTGAGAGAGAAAGTGTTTGGAGCGTTGGAAAGAATGGATGTTGAAGCCTTGGGGTCGAGCCGCCTTTTATAGTGCTCATACGGGCGCCTATGTCGTTGGGGGCGCCTAACACGTGCCCTTCAATGCGCGAATCCTTATCCGCGGGCTCGGTCAGTGCTTATCCACCTCCACTTGGGCGCTTGAGCTGATGGGGGTGCCCGTGACCTCATAGGCGCCTGATCCAGCTTGGTCCAGAGGCTTCGCAGCTATATTTTGGGTTTTGCCTTCACTCTTGGGCACCCGTATCCATACGGGCACCTGAGCCCAGTCGGGCGCTTGTCTCCATTCGGGCGCCTAGGCCCAATGAAGTACCTCACTTGCAGACGACCAGTCCTTCGACCCCGCAACTAAGGTTAGTCCCAAAACATAATAAGTTATTAGTTACAGCCGTAGCTATCATGGTTCTGACTTCGGGTCTACCAAATGGAACCCTAGGTCGAACCAACGCCTACTGTTCCCTCGACGGGGAACATGTCCTCACCTACTCCTCTCAGGAGAGTTTACCTTTTGCCAACCGGCTCCTCCGGTTGGACTTTTGCCCAATCCACCAGACCAGGTCTTCGTGCCCAACTTCCGGTCAGGTCTTCTTACCCAACTTTCGGTCAGGACATCTTGCCCAACTTCCGGTCAGGTCTTCGGTGCCCAGCCCCTTGCCAGGACTTCTTGCCCAGTCCTCGACCAGGACTTCTTTGCTCGACTTCCGGTCAGGTCTTCTTGCTCAGTCCTTGACCAGGACTTCTTTGCCCAGCCCTTTGCCAGGACTTCTTGCCTAGTGTACCTAGGACTTCTTCCTGCACACTTAATGAACAAGTTAGATCACAATAACATCTTAACTTCTGAACCCTTTGCCATTATCAAAACTCAAGTTTGACTTGGGTGCTGCCTGCACCAACAGGTTCGACCTAGGGTTTCATTTGGGAGACCCGAAGTCAGAACCAAGACAACTAAGGCTGTAAATAATGACTATATTCTTGCTTAGTTTGTTTTGGAACTAACCTTAGTTGCAGGGACCGAAAGATTGTGTTTCTACAGCTCAGAACGCCCCAAAGGAATGGGGTAGGTCACTGGCCTAGGCGCCCGGGAGGACTCGGGCGCCCAAGATAAAAGGCCAAAACATCAAGGAAGCAAGACTGCTTTGAACTACACTGGGCTAGGCACCCGGGAGGTCCCGGGCGCCCAAGGTCAAAGCCAAAGCAGCCATCTAAGCAAATCTGCCACGAAGCCAATGTGCCAGGTCAACCCAGGCCCCCGAGAGATCTCGGGCGCCCCAGTCTGTTGGGACCGGGTGCATGTTGACATGGATGCGGGTTCGTAATTTTAAAAATTAATTACGTGCAGCGGAAGGTTTATCATAAATAATTTCTCAAATTATTTAACCACACATCTAAGCATGCAATTTTATCTTGTGTAGACATGATCATATGTTTAAAATTTTACAGAAACGTAAACTAATTTACGTATTACCTCGCGTAACTCGAAGGAAGGGACGAGATCCAACCGTAAGCGTCCCTTGGAAGCTCCGCCTCTATTCACGTCCACGCCGAGTATCTTCGGGATGACTTCGCAAAGCCATGAGTTTCGTGTTCTTGAGAACTACTAGATTCTCCGAGAACGCGACAAGAAAAACCAAGAGAGAAGTCGGAAGACTAACCACAAAAGGATGGCCGAAATCAAAATTTCGGCGAAGCAAAAGAAGAGGCTTGCGGCAAACTCTAATTCCGGCAGCACCTTCTTCCGGCCAAGAGATGGCCGGAGCTTCCTTCTCCGGCAGCAGGTGGTGGTCGGCAGGGAAAGGGCAGGGGCGGCCGGTTGGTGCTCCTTCTTGGGGCTGGTTGGCGCACGGGAAGAAGGGGAGAAGAGAAGGAGAGAAAGAGAGGGAGAGAGCCTATGCCTTCATCTCTTCGATTATTACCCAAGCCTTGCCTTGGGTCCTTTATATAGTGGCCTCTGAACCATCAAGCCTCTCAAATATGGAATAACTTATTCCATCATGCCATGTTTGATTTTATATCATGGTTAAAATCATATTTTAATTCATGATAAAAAATCAATCAAGTCTCTTCTCTTCTATGGAATAAATTTCCTTATCATGGTAAATCAATCCATGATTGATTTTATAAAATAAACCAATCCATGGTTCATTTTAATTTCCATGAAAAATAAACCAAACCTTGGTTTATTATATAAAAATTTATATCATCCATAATTTTATAAAACAAACCACACTTGGTTTATTTTATAAATTGAACCAAAAACTTGGTTCTCTCCCTTTGTTGTGGCCGGCCAAGCAAAGAGGATGGAGGCCCTCTTTGGCCGGCCCATCCAAGCCACGCCCCAATGAATTAAACTTATTTAATTCATCTATTAAGTCTTCAAAAGACTTAGACATTTGCGTCTCTGAAAAATTCAGATTCGACTTATCGTTTGGCTCAACCAAACCTAATCTCTCTTGATTGGTAAATCCAATTTTTAACTCGTTTTAAATCCCTCGGATTACTCGTAGTGCGTGTGACTAAATAGACTTTCGATTTATGTTGGCCGTCTATAATTAATCAATTAATTATAGAACGATCATGAGTGACACCTAGTAGTACATCATGATCCCCAATTAATCGAAAGATCAACGGTTGACCTCAGAAACAATTCTGAAACCCTTCAGCAGCTATAATGAATCGTGCCCATTCCCTTCACCATCTTATACCCACTTGGTTCAGGACATGGTCTATGTGTGTCAGTCCTCACTAGGCTGACTACGTCACACCTAGCCCAAGTAACGTTTTCTCGTCCTACGGATTCTAATTACTCTCATGTATTTAAGAGATTCATACTCTGAACATGTCATGCTCTGGCCAGAGGCTTCGAGTAACAATCCGACGATAGGCCTCGGGTATACATCTCCTCGCAAGGAGTGGTGAATCCTTTGTAGGCTGTTCAAACATCTTCGGGCACTTCGGCTTATACCCAATCATCCTGGGTCCACACCTCCTTGGAGTCGCTTGCTTAAGATGTCAAAGTATAAGTCTCCATGACCAAGATGACTTGAACACCGTAAGTCAAAGGAATCGCACTTAAGCTGCAGTAAGAACTTCACTGACATATCTATATGTAGACTATCATATGAAGTTTTACAGCCAGTCACTCCAATGAACTAGTTCCCTTAACTAGCATTCATGTTTATCTCCGGACATCTCAATGTCACCAGCCAGTGAGAATCAGCTGATTAGAGAATAACCCATGCTAGTCTCAACATAATTGATAGTATCCATAATTATCAATTCATCGACTAGGGACAATTTTAATACTTCACAATTGCACATGTAGAGATAATCACTAGTTGTGAATTCATCACAAATTCTCTCATGCTGTGAATTGTATTGCGGACATTCAGTAAATGAGTTTAAGATCTCAATCAAATACACAAACATATATACTCAAATAGTGAATATTCATTTATTAAAATAAATGATTACAATCATAAGGCGATTGCCTTAGGACACTTCTCTCATATCACTAACAAACTCCCACTTGGCCTAATGCCAATCGCTATGGTACCCAATACCACAGGCTCTAACATGACCCTCAAACTTGCTTTGAGGCAAGGCCTTAGTTAAAGGATCCTCTAAATTCCTTTCAATGGGAATTTTCTCAATTTGTATATCATTCCTACTTATAATCTCTCTGATTAGATGATAGCGGCGAAGCACATGTTTGGATCGCTGATGAGACCTTGGTTCCTTCGCTTGTGCAATAGCTCCATTGTTGTCGCAGTAAACTGGTATTGCTTCATCAATGGTTGGAACCACACCAAGTTCTGAGACAAACTTCTTGATCCAGACTGCTTCCTTTGCTGCTTCCGAAGCTGCAATATATTCCGCTTCCGTGGTACAATCCGCTACGGTGTCTTGCTTGGAACTCTTCCAACTTATTGCGCCTCCATTCAAAATAAATACATATCCGGACTGAGATTTGGAGTCATCCTTATCTGTCTGGAAACTGGCATCTGTATACCCACGTATTACCATATCACCTTCTCCATATATTAGGAACACATCCTTAGTGTTTCTTAAGTACTTGAGGATTGTCTTGACAGCCGCCCAATGATCCATTCCTGGATCAGACTGGTATCTGCTTGTGACACTCAGAGCATACGATACATCGGGCCTAGTACATAACGTAGCATACATGATAGATCCTATCGCGGATGCATAAGGAATCTTATTCATGCAAATCCTCTCGTCTTCTGTGCGCGGACACATAGACTTCGAAAGGTTGATCCCATGCCTGATGGGAAGGTAACCTTTCTTGGATTCCGACATGCTAAACCTTTCTAGCACTCGGTCTATATATGTAGACTGCGAAAGACCAAGCAACCGTTTTGATCTATCTCTATAGATTCTAATCCCAAGGATATAGGTTGCTTCTCCCAGGTCTTTCATGGAGAAAGTTTTGGACAACCAAATTTTAACTGACTGTAAGACTGATATATCGTTTCCTATAAGTAATATGTCATCGACATATAACACTAGGAATACGACTGCACTCCCACTAACCTTCTTGTACACACAAGGTTCGTCAGGATTTTGTGAGAAATCAAACTCTTTGATTGTCTCATCAAAACGGATGTTCCAGCTCCTAGATGCTTGCTTTAGTCCATATATGGATCGTCGAAGCTTGCATACTTTGGTTTTATTAACCGATGTGAAACCTTCAGGTTGTATCATGTATACATCCTCAAGCAGGTTTCTATTAAGGAAAGCTGTTTTCACATCCATTTGCCATATCTCATAATCATAATGAGCTGCTATGGCCAGGAGCATCCGAATGGATTTAAGCATAGCTACTGGCGAATAGGTTTCGTCATAGTCAATTCCTTGTTTCTGACGATATCCTTTTGCCACTAATCTAGCCTTAAAGGTAACAACATTACCTTCCATGTCGGTTTTCTTCTTGAAAACCCACTTGCACCCTATGGGCTTAATCCCTTCAGGTGGGTTAACCAAGTCCCATACTTGATTTTTGTACATGGAATCCATTTCCGACTTCATGGCTTCAAGCCATTTATCCCTTTCTGAATTTTTCAGAACATCTTCATAACTGATAGGTTCATCATCGTTAATGAGTAACACGTCGTTCGATTCACTTATGAGAAATCCGTATCTCTCTGGAATATTGCGTGTCCTATCAGACCTACGAAGAAGTGGTGTTGTTTTAGGTTCAACTGATAGCTCATCATTATGAGTTATTGGTTGTGGGTCTAGACTAGGTGTCTCTGTAATGTCTATTGGAGTTTCTTGAACTTCTTCAAGTTCAATGCTACTCCCACTGTTTTCTTGTAAAAGAAATTCTTTTTCTAGAAATACAGCATGCCTTGAAACAAACACCTTTTGTTCCAAGGGATGATAGAATTGGTAACCCTTCGTTTCCTTAGGGTATCCAATAAATAGACATTTATCAGACTTAGCATCCAATTTGTCTGATACAGTCCGCTTTACATAAGCAGGACAACCCCATATCTTTAGGTGAGATAAATGAAGTTTCTTACTATTCCACGTCTCATATGGAGTAGTAGAGACTACCTTGGTCGGGACTCTGTTTAGTAAGTAAACAGCTGTCTTAAGCGCATAGCCCCAAAAGGATTTTGGAAGAGTTGCATGATTCATCATAGATCTAACCATGTCCATCAAGGTTCGGTTACGCCTCTCAGATACACCATTATGCTGTGGTGTATATGGCGGAGTCCATTGAGACAATATCCCATTGTCCCTATGATAATCTTGAAACTCTTGACTTAAGTATTCACCACCTCGATCGGATCGAAGTATCTTAATACTTTTGCCAAGCTGTTTCTCTACTTCACTTCTGAACTCTTTGAATTTCTCAAAAGCTTCAGATTTGTGTTTCATTAAGAACACATACCCGAATCGTGAGTGATCATCGATAAAGGTAATGAAGTAGCTATAGCCTCCTTGTGCAAGAGTTGACATTGGTCCACATACATCAGTATGTATTAGACCAAGCAATTCTCCCACTGGTTTACCTTTTCGGAAAAGGGTAATTTGGTCATCTTGCCTTTTAAGCATGATTCGCATGTATCAAATGAACCAGGTTCAAATGATTCCAGAATTCCACATCGGTGTAATTTGGTCATGCGTTTCTAGCTTACATGGCCAAGACGACAATGCCACGTATAGGAGTCTATTTGATTATCTATTCGAGCACGTTTGTTGCTAACTTCGATATTGAAAACGTCACCGGATAAATCTAACGTGTAGATACCATTGCATAAAGTTCCGGTCCCATAAAGAACACCATTTAAAGTTATGTAACAGCAATTGTTACTAAAAGTTAAATGGTAACCCTTTTCATTCAAGCATGAAATAGATACAATGTTCTTTATTAACGAAGGAACAAAATAACAATTATCCAATTCTAAGACAAGTCCAGTAGGGAGCTTTAGCAAATATGTTCCGATGGCAATAGCAGCAATCTTTGCTCCATTTCCAACTCGCAAATTCGCTTCTCCCTTGACGAGTCTTCTTCTATTCCTTAGCCCGTGTATGTCATTACATATATGTGAGCTACACCCAGTATCAAGTACCCAGGTGTACGAGGAAATAGAGTGACATTCAATAACGAAGATGCCTGAAGAGGATGGGGCATCGGATGCCTTCTTCTTCAAGGACTCAAGATAAACCTTGCAGTTTCTTCGCCAGTGGCCCTCCTTGCCGCAGTGATGGCAAGTGCCTTTTGGTGCCTTTTCAATCCTTTTGGCCTTAGTTAACTTATTGGTGTCCAAAATGGAACGCAAATTCAGAGAAGACATGATCAGGTGATTATCCTAGAAATACAAATTGAGGTTATGTGATGAGAATGATAAAGAATGCATCAATATACATTAATTAAATCCTATTTATTTTTCGAATTGAATAACCCTTTTTATCAATTCGGGAGATCGTAGGAACATCTCCAAATAGGTTGATATCCAACCATAGATAAGAACAACCATGGCTGGAGTCCATCAAGTTATTCTTAGCTATGAAGGTAGGTAATTATACCGATTACATATTACACATATGTAACTATCACATTATGCTATCAACTAATTGAATGTTTGCATATATCATTGGGTTGTTAACTCATTAACAAGTATGCAACAATATACATAGCACCCAACTGCACCTCTCTTTACATCGACCTTGGCTGTGGCACAACAAATCGATGCTCCAAGCTTAAGGCTGACCCATTAATCAAGAAATAATTTTAATATGATTGGAGCTCATTCAACCGTTTAGTCAGGCTTGGATGTGTCCAACAACCAAAACTAAGGATTGACCTCTGACTCCAACTATATTAATCATAAATTAATTTCATGGTTTAAACATGTTGAGGTTCAAGCCGGGCATGAATGTGTCCATCAACCCAAACGAGAAACAAAACTCCAGTTCTAACCATATTAATGGAAGGTGTTGGCCTTATATTTTGTAAGGGGTTTTGGGTCTCATCTTTTACTTTTAAGCACATTCATGACATATAATTATGTCATGTACTAACGATTTCCTTAATAAAGTATGTATGTGACTTAATTTATCAAGTCTCATTAATTAAATTAGGAACCGAATTTCCTAATTCTAATTTTATACTTTATTCAAGGAATTGTTTTGGGAAATAATTTCCTAAATTATCATAATCAATTTCGGAAATAATATGTTTAAGACTTTGATTTCTCTAAATCAAATCTTATTAAATTAAGAGGCAGATTCCCTTAATTCAACCACATATTATTTTCATGAAAATCTTATTTAAGGAAATATACTCTATAGGAAACAATTTTCCTAATTAATATTTGGAGACAATAATATGTAAGAGCATCACCTCATAAATCAAATAAAGAAATTATCGTTTGAGAATCACCTCAAAATTTCAAAGATTTGATCACATATTTTATTTATGGAAAATTAATATCAATAACTTAATTTAGATGGCTCCTCGAGGCTCAATCCAAAATAAGAATTTATTGATAATATAATTTGGACGGCTCCCCGAGGCTCAATCCAAATTAAACATTTGACAGTTTAAATTCAATTTAGGAAATTTAATTATAACAACTAACTTTAAATTGGACGGCTCCCCGAGGCTCAATCCAAAATAAAAAATTTTGTAAATAATTTAATTTCCAATTATGAATTTAAATGCCAATTAATATTCCCATAATTTGTCTAGACTTTCCTGAAAGAAAGTATCCAAAATTGTGAGCTTTCCATAAACGGAAAGTTTCCAAAATTAAAAGGTTTTCAGAATAATTGTAAGTTTCTGATACAAAGAAAACTTATGTTTTTCCAAAATAGAAAATTTCCAAAATTGGAAAGTTTCCAAAAATGGAAAGTTTTCACAATTATCATAAAATTTCAGAAACAGGGATATTTCAAAAGTTTGCGAAATTTCATGATGATTTCCAAACTTTGAAATTCCTAATTCGAAAATTTACCATAATTGGAAAGTTTCCATAATTGGAAAATTTTCCAAAATTGAGATCATGACAAAATTTTTCGCAAAACAATTATATGATTATGTCGAACACTAACCGGCTTTGATACCACTGTTGGGACCGGGTGCATGTTGACATGGATGCGGGTTCGTAATTTTAAAATTAATTACGTGCAGCGGAAGGTTTAGCATAAATAATTTCTCAAATTATTTAACCACACATCGAAGCATGCAACATTATCTTGTGTAGACATGATAATATATTTAAAATTTTGGAGAAACATAAACTAATTTACGTATTACCTCGTGTAACTCAAAGGAAGGGACGAGATCCAATCGTAAGCGTCCCTCGGAAGCTCCGCCTCTATTCACGTCCACGGCGAGTATCTTCGGGATGACTTCGCAAAGCCACTAGTTTCATGTTCTCGAGAACTACTAGATTCTCCGAGAACGCGACAAGAAAACCAAGAGAGAAGTAATCACATCGGAAAAACTCACTACCAAGGTTGGCCGGAATCACAATTCCGGCGAGGAGGAAGATGACTTGCGCCCAATCCCAAGGTGATAATGGCCGGAGAGGAAGATCGTCCCAACGGAAGAACTTTGTCGCCTCGGTGCTTCTCCTTGTGCTCACGGCAAGAAGAAGGGAGAAGAGCCTTGTGGCCGGCCAAGAGAAAGAAGGGAGGAGAGGGAGAGAGCCCAGGCAAGAATACTTCGATTGATTTCCAAGCCTTGCCTTGGGTCCTTTATATAGTGGCCTCTCAACCGCCAAGTCTCTTTTTTCTTATGGAATAAATTTTCTATGACTTATTCCATCATGCCAAGTTTTATCATATTTTAATTCATGATAAAAACCGACCAAGTCTCCTTTTTTCTTATGGAATAAATTTTCTTATCATGGTAAATCAATCCTTGATTGATTTTATAAAATAAAATAAACTAATCCATGGTTCATTTTAATTTCCATGAAAAATAAACCAAACCTTGGTTTATTATATAAAAAATTTATATCATCCATAATTTTATAAAACAAACCACACTTGGTTTATTTTATAACTTGAACCAAAAATTTGGTTCTCTCCCTTTGTTGTGGCCGGCCAAGCAAAGAGGATGGAGACCCTCTTTGGCCGACCCATCCAAGCCACGCGCCAATAAATTAAACTTATTTAATTCATCTATTAAGTCTTCAAAAGACTTAGCCATTTTATGCTTCCGATGCGTCTCTGAAAAATTCAGATTCGACTTATCGTTTAGCTTAACCAAACCTAATATCTCTTGATTGGAAAATCCAATTTTCAACTCGTTTTAAATCCCTCGGATTACTTGTAGTGCGTGTGACTAAATAGGCTTTCGATTTATGTTGGTCGTCTATAATTAATCAATTATAGAACGATCATGAGTGACACCTAGTAGTACATCATGATCCCCAATTAATCGAAAGATCAACGGTTGACCTCAGAAACAATTCTGAAACCCTTCAGCAACTATAATGAATCGTGCTCCATTCCCTTCACCATCTTATACCCACTTGGTTCAGGACATGGTCTATGTGTGTCAGTCCCCACTAGGCTGACTACGTCACACCTAGCCCAAGTAACGTTTTCTCGTCCTACGGATTTTAATTACTCTCATATATTTAAGAGATTCATACTCTGAACATGTCATGCTCTGGCCAGAGGCTTTGAGTAACAATCCGACGATAGGCCTTGGGTATACATCTCCTCGCAAGGAGTGGTGAATCCTTTGTAGGTTGTTCAAACATCTTCGGGCACTTCGGCTTATACCCAATCATCCTGGGTCCACACCTCCTTGGAGATGCTTGCTTAAGATATCAAAGTATAAGTCTCCATGACCAAGATGACTTGAACACCGCAAGTCAAAGGAACATCGCACTTAAGCTGCAGTAAGAACTTCATTGACATATCTATATATAGAGTACCATATGAAGTTTTACAGCTAGTCACTCCAATGAACTAGTTCCCTTAACTAGCATTCATGTTTATCTCCAGACATCCCAATGTCACCAGCCAGTGAGAATCAGCTGATTAGAGAATAACCCATGCTAGTCTCAACAGAATTGATAGTGTCCGTATTTATCAATTCATCGACTAGGGACAATTTCAATACTTCACAATTGCACATGTAGAGATAATCACTAGTTGTGAATTCATCACAAATTCTCTCATGCTGTGAATTGTATTGTGGACATTTAGTAAATGAGTTTAAGATCTCAATCAAATACATAAATATGTATACTCAAATAGTGAATATTCATTTATTAAAATAAATGATTATAATCATAAGGCGATTGCCTTAGGACACTTTTCTCATATCACTAACAAAAAGCTGTCAACCCTTACCCATCTGACCCGGGCTCCCGTGACCTATCAGGCGCCTAGGTCTTTGTCTTCATCCAAGGCAGTCAAGTCTGCCAAAAAGCTGCCCACTAACTCGGGCGCCCGTGACCTTACGGGCGCCCCAATGAACTCGGGCGCCCGTATCATAGTATATAAGGAGCATGACTCCTTCCTCTTCCCCCACACCAAAATCAAAACCTTCCTTCACTTCTCTTCTTCCCAAGGCGCCCGGACGCTCCTTCCTCGTCTTCAAACGCTCTACCTCGAAAATGCCGCCCCGGTATCAATTCTATTTTTGCATTTTTCAAGCAATTTCCTTTCTCCTTACTTTGCTTATTAAATGCTCAATTTTCTTTTACATATTTAGAAAACGTCGTGTCTCTCAACCCAACCCCGTGACTAAACCTAGCCCTGACCCAAGGTTCCCCAACTTAGAGTTGTTTAATAAGTTTGCCCAAACAACCTATAAGCCTCCTAAATATGCAATTCTTCACCCAATCTTGCCCATTAGCCATGGACGCAATCAATTTCTATCAACTGGATCATCTAGTCTTCTGCACACATTCTGTGAACTCAACCTTGTGTGCAGAATTTTACAATAACCTAGTCAAGATTAATGACCTACTCTACACTACCACAGTACAAGGCACTCCCCTAACCATTTCTCCAACCTTGTTCAATCGGTTTCTCGGACTACGACAGTCGCAGTCTACCTTCTCTTGTTATCCTCCGGCTGACCCTCCCTTTGCACCCCCCTATTCGCACATTACTCTAGATACTCTTTACTCCTATTTCTTTGGAGATGTGCGAAATCCGTTGGCTCAGCGATTTCAATCCGTTGACCTTCGAGTCCAAGACTATGCCCTCTACCGTGTCATAGTTCGTTGTGTACTCCCACTTACCACCCGAGATGTCACGACTATGCGACTGTTTCACACCTTTTTACTCTATGCCATGATTCATTAGTTAGACATTGACATAGGCCTCCACATATTCCACACCATCATCTACGCATCGAGCGTATCTACTCACGATCGAGTACGTACGCCCTACTGCCACATCATCACCACCATTCTTCACCACCATGGTCGCGACATCACTGCCGGATAGATTATTTTGATGACTGAGTTCGATGAAATAGAGATTAGAAATTTTTCTTTAGCGGGGATAGACGTTTCAGCCACGAGGGTCCTAGCATGGAGACGGGAGAGGGCTAGACGATAGGACGACTCCGACGAGGAGGTGGAGGTAGACGTAGCTGATCTCGTAGCCGAGATCAACGAGCAGTTACAGGAGCCTCCCCCACCGACTACCGACCAGCGCATCACATCATTGCAGACGGAGTTACACAGTCTCAGGGAGGAGGTCAAGGCCTATCACATCGAGCACATGGACGCCTCCGAGCCAATCGAGAGATAAGTGACGCACAATATAATGAAATGATGTCGCTGCTTCGATCTTGGCAGCCTGGCCCATCTGACCATCCTGGCCCTTCTTTCTAGATCATTTTCAGCCTATTTTAGTGCATTGTGGACTATTTGACTATCCTACTGAGTAGGGTTGACTTGTATTTGACTCGTATTTGACTTGCACTTGATTTTAGTTTGACTTTTCTGGTCCTACTATTGACCAGATAAATCTTATGCATTTATCTCGTTGATTATTTGTCATTTTAATTAGTATGCTAAGTCAATTGTGAGGTTATGCTTAGTAGAATAGGACTGCTCTACCTATGTTTCTTTTCAAAAACTGTTTTATTTATTATTTGTTATTTAATATATTTGAAAAATCATTTTTATCTTGAAATTTAAAATGATTTCCGACTTAGTTTTTTCAAAACTTACCCCCTTCAAAACTAGGGCTTTTTTGCAAATGGACTTAGCTTAGGCCCTAACCCTAGAACTGCATACACCTATAGATCTAGAAGCCAACATCATACAAGCACCTTAGGGTACTTTTGATTGATAACCTAGACTGGGTTGAGATGCTTAGGTCTATGCCTTGATTCAAGATGCTTTAAGTTAGTGCATCTGCAGTAATTGGGGCAATAAATACAAATTGAACAGTAATCAAGTTAAGTGTCAAGCTTAGAAAATCTAACTTGATCAGATCACTTAACTTGACTAACCCTAACGAAAGCTACTATTTATAACGGTTAGTAAGTGGCTAACTGGGTTAGACAGGACTCGAAAGAGAAAATCTAAATTGATTTGGTCCAGTTTATGCTTAGAATTGGTTCAATACAACATTTTTACTTTCCTTACTCAATTTTTTTTGCTATATTTTTTTTATATATGGCAAAGTGGGAGAGATTTGAAAGGAGAGAAAAGAAGGTTTTAAAATTTAAAAATTTCCAAATTAATTTTTTAAAAAACTTTTATCTCCTTTTTCAAAAAGTAACTTAACTTCAAAATTATTTTGGAAAATTTTTCTAAGTGCTAAAAACTTCAAAATTATTTTGGAAAATTTTTCTAAGTGCTAAAAACATCAAAATTACTTTGAAAAATTTTCTAAGTGCTAAAATTAAATGTTTTGGGAAATTTTTTAAGTGCCTAACTCGAAAATATTTTGAAAATTTTTTTTCTAACTTGAAAATCCCTTTTGAAAATTTTCTAAGTGTTGAAAACCTGAAAAATCTTTTCATTTTATGATAGACAAGGACTTAGAAATGTTTTCAAAAACCCCACGTACTTTTGAAAAACTCAGGGGGAGAATTTCTTCCAGGGGAGGAAATTACGTACTTGTTTATTTATTTGCTTCATTAACTTAAAATTTTGAACCGTGTTGCCATAAATCAAAAAGGGGGAGATTGTTGGTGCAGGCAGCACCCAAGTCAAACCTGGGTTTTGATAATGGCAAAGGGTTCAGAAGTTATTATGTTATTGTGATCTAACTTGTTCACTGAGTGTGCAGGAAGAAGTCCTAGGTACACTAGGCAAGAAGTCCTGGCAAAGGGCTGGGCAAAGAAGTCCTGGTCAAGGACTGGGCAAGAAGACCTGACCGGAAGTCGGGCAAAGAAGTCTTGGTCGAGGACTGGGCAAGAAGTCCTGGCAAGGGGCTGGGCACCGAAGACCTGACCGAAAGTTGGGCACGAAGACCTAGTCAGGTGGATTGGGCAAAAGTCCAACCGGAGGAGCCGGTTGGCAAAAAGTAAACTCTCCTGAGAGGAGTAGGTGAGGGCGCGTTCCCCGTCGAGGGAACAGTAGACGTCGGTTCGACCTAGGGTTCCATTTGGGCGACCCGAAGTCAGAACCAAGACAACTACGGCTGTAACTAATGCTTATTATGTTTTGGGACTAACCTTAGTTGCTAGGTCGAAGGACTGGTCGTCTGCAAGTGAGGTACTTCACTGGGCCTAGGCGTCCGAATGAAGACAGGCGCCCGAATGGGTTCAGGCGCCCGTATGGATACGGGCGCCCAAGAGAGAAGGCAAAACCCAAAACATAGCTGCGAAGCTACTGGACCAAGGCGGATCAAGCGCCCGTGAGGTCACGGGCGCCCCCATCAGCTCAAGCGCCCAAGTAGAGGTGGATAAGCGCTGACCGTGCCCGCGGATAAGGATTCGTGCATCGAAGGGCACGTGTTAGGCGCCCCCAACGTCATAGGCGCCCGTATGAGCACTATATAAGGGGGATCGACCCCAAGGCTTCAACATCCATTCTTTCCAACGCTCCAAACACTTTCGCTCACGCGCTGCGCTCCGGCAAAGTTCCATTTCGAGATTTCAGCGCCGACGACGACCCTCTGCTCCGAAATTCGATCCATCTCGGGCGTCGGTAAAGTTTCAATTTACAAAAGTGTTGTGACTTAATTTTCCAAATTCTATATCTATACTTCAAATCTATAAAAATCTTTCCGAATATAGAATTGCCCAAAGTAAACGGTCAAGGACCGTGGGTCTTGGAGTAGGAGCTGACCGCGACTCCGAACTAAGTAAAAAATCGACTTGTGTTCTTGTGCATTTTTCTATCGTTTTCTTTGATCCAACACTGTCTTGGTCATGACTTTCAGGTTTCATCTGAAACCATAGGTCGGACCAATGCATATTGTTCCCTCACCGAGGAATGCATCCTCACCTACTCCTCTCAAGAGAGTTTACCCGTTGCCACTCGGAACCTCCGGTTGGACTTTTGCTCGGCCTCCGAGAACCGGAAACTCGATGACATTCGACCTCGACCCGTCTCGACTCCTGTCTGCGATCCCCGCTCGACAATGTCTTCTACTCGATCCCTCGGACCAAGTCTTCGTGCTCGGCTTCACTCGCCAAGTCATCATTGCCTGATCCCTGACCAGGACTTCATGCTCAACCCTGTATGTCAAAACTTCTTGCCTAGCTTATCTAAGACTTTCCTGCAATCCCTACAAATCCATTAATACAAAATACCTGCTTAACTTGAACCCTTTGCCACTTATCAAAACAAGGTTCTTCCTGGTGCTTCCGGCACTAACAATCTCCTCCTTTTTGATTATGGCAATCCAGTTCAAAGTTAAGCTAAAAATAAGTTTTAACAGGGAAATGAAATTTCTTTTAAGCTCTCCCCCTTAACCAGTTATCTCCCCTAGATCATTTAACAATTGTGTTTATACAGGAGAGGATATCTTCCAAAAATAGACTTAGTCTTATTTAAGTGTGAAAAAGTTTTAGAGACTAAGTTAATTCGTTTCAAAAAAAAACTAAGTGCTTTTAAAAAACTAAGTATGAAAGAGCAAAATTCTGACTTATTAAAAAGAAATTCTAAGCATTAAAAAAAAACTTAGTTTTTGAACGACTAAGTTAATTCTGAATTTTGATTTTTTCTTTCCTGTTTAAAAAATACTTTGAAAAACACTAATCAATTTTAAAAAATATTAAACATTGAAAAATTTTTCTTTTGACAATATTTTAAAAAACTTGAATTTTTCTAACAACTTTGAACTCTTTTATTTCTCTCCCCCTTTGCCATATATCAAAATTATATATGAAATATAAGGGTAAGAACAGAAAAAAATGACTAAAGTATTTATAATAAAAATGGCTATGTGTATCATAGCAAGTAAATTTAAGCATAAAAAAAATTGTCTAAGTCTAAGTCAAGTTTGGGCACCATTATTTTGAGTCCAAGCATGAATAATAAAAAAATTGAAAATAATTTTAAATATTCAAAAATAAAGTCAATTCCTTTTGGCACCTGTCTAACCTTTTAGCTACTTACTGACTGTAATAAACAACAGTTTTCACTTGGGTTAATCAAGTCAAGTATATTTCACAAATCAGTTCAGTTAGCTAGAATACTTGACTTGATTAATTTGAATTATATTTATAACGCCCCCAACTTGTCTTAAGCATCTCAACCCAGTCTAGGTTGTCAAACAAGTTAATCCTAATGTGCTTGTGAGATGCTGACTTCTATGTCTATAGGAGCATGCATACTAGAGTTAAGCCTAAGCTAAGTCCATACCAAAGAAAGACCCTAGTTTTGAAGGGGTAGTTTTAAAGTCAAAGTAAAACTAAGTATATAAAAAAATAAATTTTGAAAATAAAGTTTTGAAATTTGAGGTAAAATTTTTGAACCCATTTTTAAAATTAGAATCATACTTAGACTTTTTAAAAGATAGATAAAAGTTTCAACATTCAAATTCAAATTAAAATCAAATATCAGAAATCCTACTCTACTAAGTGTTGGTGCAAGATGCATCAGTGATGTCTTCCTCTAGGGTTTTGATGTTTAACAATATACTTAAGTTAGTAATATATGTTAGACAAGGTAAGCGTTAAACAGGACCTCATGTTTCGTAGAGTAAACCCAGGTTTGATCAGGTTGACAAAGGGTTAGCCAAACAGGATCTGATGTTTGGTAGAGTAGATAATACCCAGGGTTGGTTAAGATGACCAAGGGTTAGCCAAATAGGACCTGATGATTGGTAGGGTGATCAAACCTAGATTTAATCTGGTTAATATACTAAGGTTTGTTCAGTTAGAACAAGGGTTAGCTAAATAGGATCTGATGTTTAGTAGAAAACCCAGGGTTGGTCAGTTAGACCAAGGAGTGAGCCAAACAGGACTTGATGTTTGGCAGAAGAGAAGTCTAGTGAGGATTAATATGACTAGCAAAAGAAGTCTTTATCAAGGTGAAGGAAAGTCGTAGTTAACCTAGGCATGAAGTCTTGACTTGCAGGGTTGAGCACTAAGTCCTGGCCGAGGGCTGGGCAACTAAGACCTGACCGAGGGTTGGGCACCGAAGTCCTGGCCGAGGGTTGGGCACCTAAGACCTGACCGAGGGCTGGGCACCGAAGTCCTAGTTCGAGGAATTGGGCACGAAGTCTTGGTCGGGGATCGGGCAATGGAGTCTTTGTCGAGCGGGGATCGCGGACATAAGTAGAAACAGGTCGAGGATCAGACGGCTCGAGATCCGGGTTCTTGGAGGCCGAGCACAAAGTCTTAGTCCGAGGGATCGAGCAACTTAACTGAACGATGACTAAGGACATAAGTAGAGATGGGTCGAGGTTTGAATGTCTCAAGATCCGGGAGTCTCGGAGGCTAAGCAAAAAGTCCAACCGAAGGTCCCGGTTGGCAAAAGTAACTTCTCCAGTGTGGAGTAGGTGAGGACGCGTTCCTCAGGAAAGGGAACATTAGGCATCGGTTCGACCTAGGGTTTCGGGTGAAATCCAAAGTCAGAACCAATCTTTAAGGCTAAGATTATCTATATATTTGTCTTGTGTTTGATTGCCTTGTAGGTACCTGGAGTTTGACGCAACACAGAAGAGAAAACGCAGGGAAAATGACACCTGGGAGAAGCATCCAGGGTGCCTGTGTTAATACAGGTGCCCCCATGCTTTAGGTCACCCTCAACGTCATCCCAAGCGCCCTGGATGGTCCCAGGCGCCCTGGATAAGCTGATCTGATCCATCCGTGAAGTTTGCGATTGCGGATCAGGTTTGACCACATATGAGGCGCCCAGATGCTCTAGGGCACCTTGGATACCACAGTAGAGACGGGTCGAGGTTCAGACGTCTCAAGATCCGGGAGTCTCGGATGCTAAGCAAAAAGTCCAACCGGAGGTCCCGGTTGGCAAAAGTAACTTCTCCAGTGTGGAGTAGGTGAGGGCGTGTTCCCTGGGAAAGGGAACATTAGGCGTCAGTTCGACCTAGGGTTTCGGGTGAAATCCAAAGTCAGAACCAATCTTTAAGGCTATGATTATCTGCATATTTATCTTGTGTTTGATTGTCTTGCAGGTACCTAGAGTTGGAAGCAAGACAAAAGAGCTAACGCAGGGAAAATGACACCTGGGAGAAGCATCCAGGGCGCCTGTGTTAATACAGGCGCCCCCATGCTTCAAGGCACCCTCAAGGTCATCCTAGGTGCCCTGGATGGTCCCAGGCACCCTGGATAGGTTGATCTGATCCATCCATGAAGTTTGCGATTGCGGATCAGGTTTGACCGCATATGAGGCGCCTTAGAGGCTCTAGGGGGCCCTGGATATCACTATATAAAGGGGTTCGACCCCTCAAGGCAGAACATCAATTCCATTATCTGCTAAGTGATTCTGAGTGAAAAAAGCACTAGAGACGAAGCTCTGCGACCAAGGAGGCTCTAGGAGGAAGTGCGTTGCACTTCGGACTTCCGGATTGGCCGGATCTTCGATTTTCTTTTTGGTTTGCCTTTATTTTATGCACTTAATTTACTTATTCTTTGGTTGCAAACTTGAATTATAAGACGAGTTTCTCTACCTCTGGAAAGTCCGAAAATGAGACCATTAGTGGACTCACGATTGAGTGCTTAGGCCATGGGGGATTGGGAACCAAGTAAAACCCACTTGTCTATTGTTCTGCTATCTTTTTGTTATTCTATTTTTTCGCTGCGTACTAACCAGATAGAAAGAGGATAAACAAAGTTTTTCGACGAAATTTTCCAAAGAAATTCCGAGTCGATATTCACCCCCCTCTATCTGTCACGCCCCGAGACCAACGAAGTTGCTGATCCAATATAAAATCGGACAACATCTCCCCTGTCCGACGGACAATTTACACACATATACAACACATGCAGTTTATAATTTGGCCTCCGGGCTCAAAACAGATATATAATATATGGAAAATGACATAACAATATGAAACATCGAAAAATCTCACCTGAGCTGGCCCCCAGGGCAAGCGTGCAGCAAAATGACAAACACATAGTCCATCAGAGGACTCAAAAATGCAATACCGAGTCAAATGAAGCGCGATACAAGTTCCACGACATAAAACAAATACAAACCCAATACTAAGATGTAAAAGAAACAGAATAACGCGGAAGCACCCATCACTGGAGTCGTAGGGACCTGGGACTGACAATTGGGGCTCCCCTGGCGACCAATCAACCTGAAAATAGAAATATGGTGAACGGTGGTGAGTCCAAATAAACTCAGCAGATACCAAAACAGATATGCACAGCAAGCTATAATAACAGTAGGAATCACACTGATATAGTCTCAAGTATAGAGGGTAGAATATAACTGAAGACTAAGGGTGAATACATACCAGAGTCTGTCTATCCTGCGGGTAGGTGTAATCAATCCCCTATATAACCTTAAGAATGATACACAATCCAAATGTGTATGTCACCTGTAAGGGCATGTCAAACATATACAACACTCAAACACAACAAGCACCAACTAAGGTGCAATGCATCCCATACACATAGTACAACGATCTGTTCTGTACGCACCTCAACCACCACCAGACCGACGGTCGGGTGAACAGGAAACAGATTGTTGGGATCTCCTGGTGACATAAACACAAAATGCAGCGGAAACAAGATCCCTCAAGCGATCCATGCGAAAGAAAACTCGTACGAAGTTCATCTATCTAATAGATCTATCTAAGTGTATACCTTTGGAGTGTGCCCTTTCAATTATCCCGCTCATCCAAGATGCGCCGGACCTCTTGCACGTTCAAACGTCCGTGCCTCTATGCGTATCCACACGGATACGATCTCACAACATCGAAAAGAACTACCTTAGTAGTGCTAGCAACTTGAGGTAGTTCACAAGACCACCAAGAACCCCCAAAAGGGGTTCGGCCAAGAGGGAGAAGAGAAAGAATAGAGGAAGGGAAGAAGGAAAAGCTCTGTCCATTCAAAATGACTAGGCCCTCTTTTATACTCATCCCATGAATATGAAGAGACTTTTGTCTCTTTGGCTTCCCTTCATTAAAGCCAATAAAGAGCACATTTTTCATGTGACTCTTCATCTTCTCTTCAATCAATGAAGAGAGACTTTTCTCTTTCCTTCATTAAACACTTTAATGAATTTTTCCCGCAATTCTGACCAGGGCCTCTCGGGCTCTCGACCAAGTCTCCCGAGCAAGCCCCCGAGTTCCCGACCAAGTCTGCCGACCAAGTCCCCGAGCTCCCGACCAAGTCTGCTGACCAACTCCCCGAGCTCCCGACCAAGTCTGCTGAGCTAGTCTCTTGAGCTCCCGACTAAGTCTGCCGACCAAGTCTGCCGACCTAGTCTCTCGAGCTCCTGACCCGAGCTCCCGAGCTCCCGAAGCATCATGTTCTTAGTGTGTGACCCAATAGGTTTTCGTAACGTTGGCAATATGCCTAAACTACTTTAGACATATAAGCAATGAGCGGCATCTAGCAATGCATCATTGCTACCCAAGTAACAAGAAAATCGAGATCCGACTTAACCTCCGTGACTATGATAATGTATGACCTTGTCCTTCTATCCTTGATATCTATATTGACCAATGAGGCATAGACCGTGTCATCCTCGATTAATCTATGTATTTCTTGATCCCCGAGTAGACTCACTCAAACAAATGAGCTCAATATCTCATATTGACTCATTTGAGCATGACCATGCGTTTTAGTAGTCCTACTCGATCAAGGGGCTCACAGATATCACTCCCATCATATGGGAGGGATAGATCCCATCTACATCACTCACATCTCTCTGCATAATTCATTACACACCCAGTAATCGCCTTTATAGTCCACCCTGTTACGGGTGATGTTTAACGATACCAAAGTACATAACTCCTCATGTAGGAAACCGTATGACTTCAGGTCTAAGGACTATTCACACTAATAGTTACATGAGAAAGTTTATGACACTCATATGACAATCTATGAAACTTTCTCATGGCGGGTCAATTCAGTACACATTCTCTAATGTATACCCATGTGTCAACTTGATATCACATATCCATGATTTGTGAACTTAAGCCATCAATTGACCTACATGCTAGTCTCCATGCATTAATATTGTCCTTGAATATTAATACTTGACTAGGAATAGTTTAGTGTAGTGTTCTCTACATTATCTCACTATCGATTCAACCAATCGATATAATGTAGATAAGAACCTACTACTCAAGGACATTATTATACTTAGTTATTTGACATAAGTATAAAGTAAGTATAATAACCAAACATGCCTTTATAAATGATAGAATATGATATAAAAAGTTCATAGTCAATTATCATATAATTGGCTCTAGGGCTCCTACTAACAATCTCCCACTAGCACTAGTGCCAATCACTGTAATATCTAATACCCAGTGACCTAGTGTGACCATCATGCTTCTTTTGTGCCAAAGCCTTGGTCAAAGGATCCGCGATGTTAGCATCAGTGGGTACTCTGCATATCCTCACATCTCCTCTATCGATGATCTCTCGAATGAGATGGAAGCGCCGTAGTATGTGTTTGGTCCGCTGATGAGAGCGAGGTTCCTTAGCCTGTGCAATAGCCCCATTGTTGTCACAATAGAGGTCTATTGGGTCTACTATGCTAGGAACCACACCAAGCTCTATAATGAACTTACGGATCCAAACAACCTCTTTTGCCGCCTTAGACGCGATAATATACTCGGCCTCTGTTGTAGAATTTACAACTGTGTCCTGCTTTAAACTCTTCCAGCTCACAGCGCCACCATTCAGGCAAAATACATACCCTGGTTCCAATCTGAAATCATCCCTGTCTGTTTGGAAACTTACGTCACTGTAACCCTTTACAGCTAGCTCCTCATTGCCTCCAAATATCAAGAAATATTCTTTTGTTCTTCATAAGTACTTAAGAATATTCTTGACAGCTGTCCAGTGACTTTCACCTGGATCTGACTGGTACCTGCTCGTCATGCTTAAAACATATGAGACATCTGGACGAGTACAAAGCATGGCGTACATGATAGACCGTATAGCGGTTGCATAAGGGATCTGATCCATACGGTTTCTCTCCTCCTTAGAAGAGGGACATTGAGTCTTCGAAAGACTCACACCATGTGACATGGCAGAATTCCCTTCTTGGAATTCTGCATGGCAAAACGATTAAGCACCTTGTCAATATATGTACTCTGACTTAAGCCAAGCAATCTTTTAGATCTATCTCTATAGATCTTAATGCCTAGGATATAGGCTGCTTCACCTAAGTCTTTCATTGAGAAACAATTCCCTAACCATGTTTTCACAGATTGTAGTGAAGGGATATCATTCCCAATGAGGAGTATGTCATCTACATATAAGATTAGGAAGATAACTGTGCTCCCACTAACCTTCTTGTAGACACAGGGTTCATCTTCATTCTTGATGAAACCAAACGCTTTGATTGCATCATCGAATCGAAGATTCCAGCTTCGAGAAGCCTGCTTTAGCTCATAAATGGACCTTTGCAACTTACATACCTTTCCAGCATGCTCTGGATCTACAAAACCCTCAGGTTGTGTCATGTACACATCCTCGAGTAGATTCCCATTTAGGAACGCGGTTTTGACATCCATCTGCCAGATCTCGTAATCATGGTAAGCTGCAATAGCAAGCATGATTTGGATAGACTTAAGCATCGCCACTGGTGAAAAGGTTTCATCATAGTCGATACCATGAATTTGTTTGAAACCTTTAGCTACCAATTGCCCTTTATAGGTATGCATGAGTCTATCCATATCAGTCTTTCTTCTAAAGACCCACTTACACCCAATGGGTTTAATTCGCTCAGGTGGATCAACCAAAGTCCATACTTGGTTAGTGTACATAGATTCTATTTCGGACCTCATGGCTTCAAGCCATTTCTCAGAATCTGGGCTCATCACAGCTTCTTGATAGGATGTAGGCTCATTCAACTCAATAAGCGTAATGTCACCATGGTCAGACAAGAGAAATGAGTATCTCTCAGGCTGATGATGTATCCTATCAGATCTGCGAAGAGGTTGGTCTACTTGAACAGCTTGTTGTTCCACAACTTCTTGTGCAACAATCTCTTGATCCATAACACCTTGTGGTGCATGTTCAATGTCCATCAAGGCCTCAGTACTATCTGTATCTTGAACTTCTTCAAGATGGATTTTACTCCTACTTATTCTTCTAGAAATAAACTCTTTTTCCAGAAAAACACCATTTCTAGCGACAAACACTTTGCCTTGTGTGGGATTGTAAAAGTAATATCCCTTCGTTTCCTTGGGATATCCTACAAATAGCACTTATCAGATTTAGGTCATAGTTTATCTGAGACTTGCCGTCGAACGTAAGACTCACAACCCCAAATCTTCATAAAAGACATCGTGGGACTCTTCCCAGTCCATATCGTGTATGGTGTCTTTATGACAGCCTTTGATGGAGCTCGATTAAGTGTGAAAAGAGCCGTCTCTAGAGCGAATCCCCAGAAGGAAGTAGGAAGATCTGTCTGACTCATCATCGATCGTACCATATCTAATAGAGTACGATTTCTTCGCTCGGACACACCATTCCACTGTGGTGTTCCAAGTGGAGTGCGTTGGGATATGATCCCACATTCTGCTAGATGGTCACGAAATTCTTGGCTATATTCACCACCTCGATCTGATCGAAGTAACTTAATACTTTTGCCAAGTTGGTTTGAACTTTTCAAAGGATTCTGACTTGTGTTTCATGAGATACACATAGCCGTATCTACTGACATCATCAGTGAAAGTGATGAAGTACTGATAGCCTCCTCTAGCTGCTACATTGAAAGGGCCACATACATCAGTATGTATGAGTCCTAACAAGTCCGTCGCTCTTTCGCCATGTCCACTAAATAGAGTCTTGGTCATCTTGCCTAGAAGACATGATTCACATGTCTCATATGATTCAAAATCAAATGAGTCCAGTAATCCATCCTTATGGAGCTAGGATATGCGACTCTCATTTATATGTCCTAAGCGACAATGCCAGAGATATGTTTGATTCAAATCATTTGGTTTGAACCGTTTGGTATTTATGTTATAGATTGAGTTCTCTAGATCTAGAACATAGAGTCCATTCATAAGTGGTGTATTACAATAGAACATGTCATTTAGCATTATAGAACAACATTTGCCCTTTATGATAAATGAAAAGCCTTTCTTGTCCAAACAAGATACTGAAATTATGTTCTTAGTTAATGCAGGTACATAAAAGCACTCCTCTAGTTCTAAGATAAGCCCAGTGGGCAAAGACAAGGAATATGTTCCTACAGCTATAGCAGCAACTTTTGCTCCATTGCCTACTCAACTTCGCTCTTTGTCAATGATCTAGCTTTTCGAAGGCCCTGCACATTAGTACAAATGTGAGATGCGCATCCTGTATCTAATACCCAAGAAGAAGAGATGGATAGATTGACTTCTATAACAAAAATACCTGAGGCAGAAGTCTCACTTCTTTTCTTCTTTACTTCCTCCAAGTAGAGTTTGCAATTCCTCTTCCAATGTTCGGTCTCACCACAATGGAAGCAGGTCCCTTCCTTAGGCACCCCGCCTTTGGCCTTGGGTGTAGTAGAGTTGGCCTTGCCTTTGGCTTGGGTCTTACTCTTGCCTTTAGGCTTCCATTTGCCTTTGCCCTTGTGTACCATCAGTACATTATTGGTTTTGGTTTTCTTGAGATTAGGTTCAGCAGTTCTCAACATGCTAAGCATCTTAGGCAAAGGTTTCTCAATTTCATTCATATTATAGTTCATGACAAATTGATTGTACCCTTCCGGCAACGATTGCAGGATAAGGTCTGTAGCCAATTTTTGGCCCAGTGGAAATCCTAGTCTTTCAAGGTTCTCGACATACCCAATCATCTTGAGTACGTGAGTTCCTACAGGAGTTCCTTCTTGCATCTTGCATGCAAATAGGGCTTTAGACACCTCAAACCTCTCGTGTCTAGCTTGCCCTTGATATAATTGCTTTAGATGCTCAACCATATCATGTGCATCTATGTTCTCATGTTGCTTCTGAAGCTCAGAGTTCATGGTGGCAAGCATAAGGCATGATACATCAAGTGCATCATCTTGATGCTTCTTGTAAGCATCCTTTTCAGCACGGGTGGCTGTAGCAATGAGTGCTTCTGGAAGAGATTGCTCTAGGACGTACAGTTTTCGTTCTTGTTTGAGGACTATCCTTAAGTTTCTGTACCAGTCCAGGAAATTAGCTCCGTTGAGCTTGTCCTTCTCAAGGACAGATCGTAGATAGAGAGTATTTGACGTGTTAGATGACATGGTGATCTACAACAATAAAACATGCAGAAATAAATATCATATCTAGATCATTTAATTAGGCCTTTAATTAAATGATACTCCCACTAAATCGTAGAGCTTTTGTAGGGGCTAGTCATGGATGTAGACAAACTTAATTTGCCCACACTACTAGCTCCAAACCAAATAGCGACTATATTTATGTGGGACAAGATCCATATTATACTTCATCTTGAGTTAGCTTTAGCTAATCGCCCAAGACTTGGTACAATTAGGTAGGTAATATTTTATCAATTACATCTTATGCAACTCTTGAAAACAAAGGGTCAAGATCCACATTACACATCATCTTGAGTTAGCTTTGGCTAATCGCCCAAGACTTAGTACAATTGTTCTCTTACCCAATTTTCCCAACTTTTGGGATATGCCTCTAAGTTTCTCAATCCAATTGAGGTGACTTAGTTAAGTCTCACCCAAAGTTTGATAGCGGGACATCATAATTGTCCTCTCGTACTCTACCAAGATAAAATGCGTTGCTTTGCTTTGACAAACCCAACAATAAATGATCGAGATAGTTTATGAGTACCAAACTTTGGTAGGCTATCGAGTTGACTTAATTAAGATAAACATTTATCTAATCATGCATCACATACACACATTGCATATATCAACATATAAGTAGTAAAATGTGACATAGTTATGGCCCGTAAACTACGATCTTCTCATGCCAATGAGAAAATTGATGGTTAACCTAAGGATAACATCTTCTCCAAGTGCATCCTTCGGTCATTATGTGTCGTCGGCATCCTTCTTATAACTTTATTCTTCAATGGACACTCCACTTTGATTTTGTACATTACAATTTAGGAAAACTCGAGTTATATTCGAGTCTAAATCTATTTTACAATTAAGAAAAATAGAGACAAGGCACGACACGCAGGTCGTATTATGAATTATATTACAACAGGCACACACACAGACATATACATCCAATCACATTGGGGTTAAGGCCATAACCATGCACCATGTCATCAATCATACACAATAGACCTTAGGACATTGATTTTATTATGAGTGCAAAAATAAAATCACCCATGAGCAGGAACTCTCCATTATGATCATCGGACTCCCCTTTCCCGAGACAGTCTCGGGGTCTGCTCTCCCGAGTGACTAGAGCGTCTGTCCTCCCGAGATGGCCTCGGGAGCCTTCGACTCAGTATTACCTCAGGGGTCTGTCTTTCCGAGTGGGTCTCGGGAGCCCGACTTCTATATCATACAGTTATATGCAACTCATAATAAATCTTGTCCTACTTCTATATCACATATAAAATGCATAAAACTTTGTATGCTCTTTCGCAAGTGGCTCTGATACCACTGTTGGGATCTTCCAGCGACATAAACACAAAATGCAGTAGAAACAAGATCCCATAAGTGATCCATGCGAAAGAAAACTCGTACGAAGTTCATCTATCTAATAGATCTATCTAAGTGTATACCTTTGGAGCGTACCCTTTCGGTTATCCTGCTCGTCCAAGATGCGCTGGATCTCTTGCACGTTCAAAAGTCCGTGCCTCTATGCGCATCCACACGGACACGATCTCTCAACTTCGGGAAGAACTACCTTAGTTGTGCTAGCAACTTGAGGTAGTTCACAAGACCACCAAGAACCCCCAAAAGGGTTTCGACCAAGAGAGAGAAGAGAAAGAAGAGAGGAAGGGAAGAAGGAAAAGCTTTGTCCATTCAAAATGACTAGGTCCTCTTTTATACTCATCCCATGAATATGAAGAGACTTTTGTCTCTTTGGCTTCCCTTCATTAAAGCCAATAAAGAGCACATCTTCTCATGTGACTCTTCATCTTCTCTTCATTCAATGAAGAGAGACTTTTCTCTTTCCTTCATTAAACACTTTAATGAATTTTTCCCGCAATTCCGACCAGGGCCACTCAGGCTCCCGACCAAGTCTCCCGAGCAAGTCCTCGAGTTCCTGACCAAGTCTGCTGACCATGTCCTCGAGCTCCTCCCGACCAAGTCTGCCGACCAAGTCCCCGAGCTCCCGACCAAGTCTGCCGAGCTAGTCTCTCGAGCTCTCAACTAAGTCTACCGACCAAGTATGCCGACCTAGTTTCTCGAGCTCCTGACCCGAGCTCCCGAAGCATCATGTCCTTAGTGTGTGACCCAATAGGTTCTCGTAATATTGGCAATGCGCCTAAACCGCTTTAGACACATAAGCAATGAGCGGCATCTAACAATGCATCTTTGCTACCCAAGTAACAAGAAAATCGAGATCCGACTTAACCTCCGTGACTATGATAATGTATGACCTTTTCCTTCCATCCTTGATATCTAGATTGACTAATGAGGCATAGACCGTGTCATCCTCGATCAATCTATGTGTTTCTTGATCCCCGAGTAGACTTACTCAAACAAACGAGCTCAATATCTCATATTGACTCATTTGAGCATGACCATGCGTTTTAGTAGTCCTACTCGATCAAGGGGCCCATAGATATCACTCCCGTCATATGGGAGAGATAGATCCCATCTACATCACTCACATCCTTCCGCATAATTCATTACACACCCAGTAATCGCCTTTATAGTCCACCCTGTTATGGGTGACGTTTGACGATACCAAAGTACATAACTCCTCATGTAGGGAACCGTAGTGACTTCAGGTCTAAGGACTATTCACACTAATAGTCACATGAGAAAGTTTATGACACTCATATGACAATCTATGAAACTTTCTCATGGCGGGTCAATTCAGTACACATTCTCTAATATATACCCATGTGTTAACTTGATATCACATATCCATGACTTGTGAGCTCAAGTCATCAATTGACCTACATGCTAGTCTCCATGCATTAATATTGTCCTTGAATATTAATGCTTGACTAGGAATAGTTTAGTGTAGTGTTCTATACATTATCTCACTATCGATTCAACCAATCGATATAATGTAAATAAGAACCTACTACTTAAGGACATGATTATACTTAGTTATTTGACACAAGTATAAAGTAAGTATAATAACCAAACATGCCTTTATTAATGATAGAATATGATACAAAATGTTCATAGTCAATTATCATATAATTGGCTCTAGGGCTCCTACTAACACAGATAAGCCAACCACTCATGGTTGCATAAGGAAGCCAACCACTTGTGGCATACCACATATGGAGCCCAACACTCGTGGCTATGCAGATATGACGCCCCAGCACTCGTGGCGATGCAAGTATGTAGCCTAGCACTCGTGGCTATGCAAGTATGTCGCCCAACACTCATGGCAATGCAATTATGTAGCCCAACACTTGTGGCTATGCAAATATGACGCCTAACACTCGTGGAGATGTAAGTATGTAGCCCAGCACTCGTGGCTATGCAAGTATGCCGCCCAACACTTGTGGCTATGCAAGTATGATGCCCAACACTTGTGGCAATGCAAGTATGACACTCAACACTCGTGGTGATGCAAGTATGTAGCCCAACACTCGTGGCTATACAAGTATGATGCCTAGCACTCGTGGCAATGCAAGTATGACGCCCAACACTCGTGGCGATGCAAGTATGTATCCCAGCATTCGTGGCTATGCAAATATGACGCCCAGCACTCGTGGCAATGCAAGACTCAAACATGACTGGGGACGGACTCAGACCTCAGGGGAGCCGATGGTCGCCATCATGATAATAACACAACGCTATTAGCTCAATCAATACAAGAAACCTGACTGCGCGACGGGCTCAGACCCTAGGGGAGCCGATGATCTCCAGTATGTAATCGTATAGAGCCTACAGGTCAGTATGCAACCTAGAGGGTAAAGTATTCCAACAGCACCCTCCTAAGTAACCAGGTTCTCAACCACACATCGGTGGGAAAAGTATAGGTCTAACACATGTATCCAGACGTAACAACTCTACTCTAGGTATCCATACAAGGTATATCTAGAAATCAATCCAACTGCAGTACAAAGTGACCTACCACCATATCTAAGCACATATCTATGCCATAGCAAATATCGAGACTATATTGAACTAAATAGGAGTCCTCTAAAAGAGTAAACAACAGATATCTGATCATAATATACAAAGGCAAGTATAGCATATAAACCTACTGTTATTTATAACACACTATGCACAATAGTAAGACAGTATTTAAAAAGATAAATCAGGGGTACCCGCCTCCTGATGTAGTAACCTGGAAACGAAGAGAACCCTCCGTCCAAACAATAGTATGCAGCCAACTTCTCAAGTCAATATCCTGTATCTATAAAATATACTATAAGTCATCATTACAAATGATGCTAACTAGACTAGACATTAAGTTGTATCCGGATTAACCCAACCTGACCAAATTGTGGTTGTTAGATCGTGGCGCCTTGCTAGAGTGGGGGGGGGGGGGTGAATAGTAATTTTTGATTTTCTCTGCAAGGATGGTTAGCAAAACATAAGAAAAATAATGAAAACAATAGAAACAATGCTAAGACCTTCGTTTACTTGGTATCCACCTCAAAGAGGGGACTGATCCAAGGATCCACACGAGCGCACAATCTCCACTATGAAAAGCCTCCTTCAAGGTAGACCCGACCACGGTTCGGAACCGACGGTTCGACGGTTCGGAACCGACGGTTCGGAACCGCCGGTTCGACGGTTCGTGGGAGGTCGACCCTTAACCTTAACCGCCCAAGATGGTTACGGTTCACGGTTCGGAACCGCCGATTCACGGTTCACCACGGTTCAAGATTATTATATTAAAAAAATTAAAAATTAAAAATAAAATTAAAAAAATAAATTTTATTAAAAAAGGGCTTGCACTTATATAAGTTGCCTACGTATCCCCTTAGGGTATAGGGGAATCAAAGCCCACGTAGTTCTTTTACATTTTTACCCTTTTACATTTTTTTACATTTTTTACATTTTTACCCTTTCTCACTCACTTGCATTTCCTCCCGTTCCCGTTGTATTTGTTCCTTCGGTATCAAATTCTTCGACTTCGTCTTCTGAAAGTTGCATTCCTTGGATTCGCTTCTCGGCTCTGGTCCAATCATCAAGTAATGCTTGAGCTTCCAATGAGTCGGGAGACATAGTTGATCGTCGTTCATCTAATATGTTGCCGCCAGCACTGAACGTCTGCTCCACAGCAACAGTCGACACTGGAGAAGCTAAAATTTCTTTTGCGATCACAGAGAGAACGGGAAAGCTTTGAGCCTTCTGTGACCACCACTTCAAGATATCGAAGTCTTCGCTGTCTGCTTCATTAAAATCAAAAGAAGTCGTAAAATAATTCTCAAGTTCCTGTGTGGAACTTGAGGATCCTCGTGGACGTTTCGTCCGTTCTTTTAATAAAAGTTGGGCTTTTGTAAGTTTTAAATTAGTAGTAGTAGGTTGTTGTGTTTCAGAAATATTAGTTTGTGTTCCATATTTAACATAATATTGATTATAAAGATCATATAAATAATTTTTAATATTATATACTATATTAGCTGGATCCGGAGAGGAAGAATCCTTAATAGGAATTAATGCGTCATAATATAAAGTTAGCATTTCTTGTAAAACTTCTAATTTAAATCTAGGATCTAAAGAAAATGCAATTAAATAAATTTCAGGAATAAAATAAAAATATTTTTTCCATTTAGTTTTCATAGCTAATATATATAAAGTTAAAGCTTCATTATTTACATGTTCATTTAATATTAATACTATACTACAAAAATTCACTAAAATTAAATGAGCAGTGGGATAATAAACACCGAAAAGTTGTTCAGTTGCATTGTTAAAAACTTTTAAAATTTCACAAATACTACTATAAATATTCCATTGTTGTGAAAATAAATATATATTAGTATTACTATTTTGTGCAAAAAATAAATATAATAAATCTTTATATTGAAAAGAATCTTGTAATAATTGATATGTTGAATTCCAACTTGTTGGAACATCACGTGGAAATTTTTTTGGTCACATTCCATTAGCTTTACAAAATCTACCTCATTGTTTCATCATAGATGGATGGAACCATAAGTATGAAATTGCGGTTCTAATTGGTTGAATATAATTTTGTAAAAGTTTTAATCCATCTTGAACACATAAATTTAAAATATGGCATACACAACGAATATGAAAAAATAAACCACCAATGACAGGTTGACAAATAAATTTTAATTCATCTATTGAAGCGGTATTAGAACTAGCATTGTCTAATGATATTGAAAATATTTGATGAGTCAATCCATATTCTTCTAAAACTATGTGTAATAATTGTGCAATGTTATGAGCAGTGTGTGATTCATCAAAAACTCTATAAGCTAATAATCTTTTTTGAAGGATCCAAGAGTTATCAATCCAATGGCATGTTATACCCATATAAGAATGAGTTTGCCAATGATCACTCCAAATATCGGAACATAAAGAAACTTTATTATTTAATTTACTAAATTCTTCAATTAAATTCTTTTTTCCTTGTTTTACTAATCTTTTAATTGTACGAGTTAGTGTAGTCCTAGGTACACGTTTAGCAGCAGGATTAAGAGATTCTTTACAAAAATCTTCAAATGTGCATTTAGATCCAAAACTAAAAGAAAGATGTTCTACGGAAACAAATTTAGCTAATGATTCTCTTAATTTATTATCTGAATATAAAAATAAACCAGAATCAGTACTACTACCGCTAGAAAATCTAGATAATTATGTTTGAGAGCGGTCAAGCCCATATTCCGTCGGGTGCTTCGTTTCTACATGTCGTTTCAACGACCCATAGCCGCCGCCGGCTTGGAATTTGTAGGAAGCATTACAATGCTTGCATTTTGCACGCATTTCTCCCGACGGAAGTGTGACTTTCTCAAAATGTTTAGTGAAAATAGACGATTTTAAAGGAGGATTATCCTGAACCTTAGAAGTAATCGCATCGGTACTTCCTTGCGTTTCGGGGATCGGAGGGCGTTGGGGCTGAGCCTCGGTCTCATCATCGGTAGATTAAATTTGAAGGTTGGGATCCTTGTATGCAATTTCTTTTCCCCTCCGAGATCGAGATGATGAAGCTCCGTGACCTCCTTCCATTATCGTCAATGAAGAACGCGGAGAGAAGTTGAGAGTTAGAGAGTTGAGAATGAGAGATTGAGAGAAGAGAAGTTGTTTTGTGAGTGAAAATGATGAAATGAGCTCCCTATTTATAGAGTTCAGATCATAACGGTCACTAAATCATAGCCATTGATAAAAAAACGGTCAAATGATCTCATCCGTCCAAAAAAAAAATCAAAAAACTGCCCAACGACACTGAACCGGCGGTTCAGTGCCGTTGGAACTGGCGGTTAACCGCCGGTTCACGGTTCCGGGGGCCTGGAACCGGAACCGGCCCGGCATCCTGCCGGGCCGGTTCCGATTCGGCCCGGTGAACCGGGTCAACGGACCAACCGGCCCGTTGACCGGGCCGGGTTCCGGGCTGGACCCGGCCTGGGGTCGGGTCTACTTCAAGGTGGAGAAAACTTTTACATGGTTGTCCTCTTCCTCTTACAAGATAGAAATGAGAATGAAAAGAAGAGCAGGAGAATTTTAGCACTAACAACACAAAGGTACCCCTAGAACCGTACCTTTGACGTGCCAAAAAGTCACCCTTTAAATAGGATAAAGGACAACTCCAAAAGCTGTCCAGCCCGATACTAGTTGACTGCCCCAGGGGCAGTCGATTGGCCCCTCCTTAAAAGCTAGCAAACAGCTAACTCAACGGCTAGTTTTCGGGGTTACCAGTCGACTACTCCTGGGGCAGTCGACTGATGTTACTGTGAGTTTCGAGTCTCTTGCTGGCAGTTGACTGATCCATTCCCAGTCGATTGCCCAGCTTACAAAAGCACTCCTCCTCACTCCGACGACCCTCCTTCATGTGTGCCTTCAAGTATACTCCCTTGGCTTGCCCCTTGAAGTCCTCTTCTACCGGCTATCGTCCCTCGGATGCGCACGCAAGCCCTCGGCTTGCCTCCATGCCACCCTTCACGTGTGCCCTTTGAAGTCCACTTCCCGGCTTGCCCTTGGAGTTCTCTTCCCTCGACTCTCGTCCCTCGGATATGTCCTCCATGTGTGATTCTCCAAGTCCTGCAAACTCAATCACACATATCAAATAACAAAATAATACCCTAACCTTAAGCATATTGACACACACATCAAAACCATGATCTCCCCGATCATTCTTGGGTCGATTGCCCCAACAATCTCCCCCTTTTTGGTATGTGACAATATGTTTAAGTTAGGGATAAAACACAGCAACTAACAACAATTGAAAATACAAGACATAGTAACAACATAAAGAGGTAACCTCCCCCTTAACCTATGCCTTCTTCCATTTTCAATTCTCATAAACCAAGGTTAACCCAAGAGTTAAGTTACAAACCTAATATAAACCTCCCAATTCTCCCCCTTTGACACCATCAAAATGATTGCCCGAAGCAATATTAACCCATGACATCAAATGAGAGAACTTCTCATTTCTGAAAACTCCCAGAATTCTGAAACTAGGAGTATCAGTCGACTGCGACAGAGGGCAGTCGACTGATACTCTGTCAGTCAGAATTATCTGCTCCTGGGCCGAATTTCAGAAACTCCCCAAAAATTCTAGAAAATTTCAAAAATTATGAAAATTTGCAAACATGTTTCATATAATATACTCTAACATAGAACAATATAACTTCATGAAAAATTCAAACATGTTTGACTTTTTGATAAAAATTCAAACTCCTTGAAAACATGTAACTTTGTATCAAAGTTTCAACTTAGTTTTGAAATCATTCACTTTTCAAACTTATGGCATTACAAATAAAACACAAAAATGTCCCTGTCCATCTCAGGTATTTTAGTATATGCTTTACCATAGTCCAATGTCCCTGTCCAGGGTTACTCTGATATATGTTAATCATGCCCACGGCAAAACAGATATCTGGTCCAATACACAACATAGCATACATGAGGCTTCCTATAGCCGATGCATAAGGAACCGTCTTTATTTCCTCTATCTCCTTTGATGTTCTCGGACACATCTCCTTAGATAGAGGAACTCCATGTCTGAAAGGTAGAAAGTAATTCTTGGAGTTTTCCATGCTAAAACGAGCCAGGACAGTGTCTATGTATGAAGATTAGGATAAGCACAACATCCTTTTCTGGCGATCCCTTATGACCTTGATCCCAAGGATGTGTCCCGCTTCTCCTAAGTCCTGTTGGGACCGGGTGCATGTCGGCAAGGATACGAGTTTGTAAAATTTAAAATTTTTACGTGCAGCGGAAGAGTTTGCATAAAATAATTTCCTAAATTATTTTAACTTCGTATCTAGCATGCAATCTTATGGTGTGTTGACATAATCATAAAATAAAACATTGCGGAATAGTAAACAAATTTACTAAGTACCTCTCGTAACTCGAAGTAAGGGACGAGATCCAACCGTAGCGTCCCTTGGAAGCTCCGCCTCTATTCGCGTCCACGCCGAGTTCTCTTCGGGATGACTTCACAAAGTCACGAGTTTTGTGCCGACGAGAACTACTAGATTCTCGGAAGGCACAACTAGAAGGACAAGAGAATAATTAGGAAAACTAACCAACGAAGTAACGGAATCGAATTCCGAGAAGAGAGGAGTCGCTATCCGCTTCTTCTTCTTCGTGTTCGGGTTCTCCTTCTCCTTGAAAGCTCACGCCAACTCCCTTGGATGATGGTTGTGTGCGCCGGCCCTAATCCACAAGGATGGGGCGCCGGCCCTAATGTGAAGGAGAAGAAGATGAGGAGAGAAGAGAATAAAAGAGAGAGAGGGAGAGCTCTAATTAATCTCTTGATTAATTGATTGATCTAAAGGGCTAGCCTTTGGTTCCTTTATATAGTAGCAACTCTTTGCTAAGTCTCTCTCTAAATGGAATTAGTTATAAGAAATTTATCCTATAAATTTTCTTAACTAATTATTCCGTTTAAACCAAGTCTTTATTATAAACTAATTTATAATAAAACTTATTCTTTAAATTATGGAATAAATTTTTATAAGAAATTTATAAACTTTCTTATTATGATAAAATCAATTCATAATTGATTTTATAAAATTAAAATAAACCAATTCATGGATTATTTTAACTTCCATAAAAAGAATAAATTTCTATAAATTTATTTATATAAATTTTCTTTATACAAATTTATTTATCCATAATTTATAAAATAAACCGCGCTAGATTTATTTTATTAATTAAACCAATTAAATTGGTTTAATCTCCTTTAATGGCCGGCCACACAAGGAGGGTTAGCACCTCCTTTGGCCGGCCAAACCAACCCGAACCGGTCGCGAATTAAACTCATTTAATTCGCCCAAAAAGCCTTCAAAAGACTTAGCCATTTTTAGCTTCCATTGCGCCTCTGATTAACTCAGATTCGACTCGTTTCTCTTGATCGGAAAATCCAATTTTCAACTCGTTTTAAATCCCTCGGATTACTCGTATTGCGTGTGACTAAATAGGCTTTCGATTTATGTTGGCCGTCTATAATTAACCCATTAATTATAGATCGATCATGAGTGGCACCTAGTAGTACATCATGATCCCCAATTAATCGAAAGATCAACGGTTTGACCCAGAAGAAATTATTCTGAAACCCTTCAGCAGCTCTAATGAATCGTGCCTCATTCCCTTCACCACCTTATACCCACTTGGTTCAGGACACGGTCTATGGTGTCAGTCCCCCACTAGGCCGACTACGTCACACCTAGCCCAAGTAGTGTCTTTCTCGTCCTTTGGATTTCTAATTACTCTCATGTATTTAAGAGACTCACACTCTTATCATGATATGCTCTGGCCAGAGGCTTTGAGTAACAATCCGACGATAGGCCTGGGTATACATCTCCTCGCAAGGAGTGGTGAATCCTTTGTAGGCTGTTCAAACATCTTCGGGCACTTCGGCTTATACCCGATCATCCTGGGTCCACACCTCCTTAGAGATGCTTGCTTAAGATGTCAAAGTATAAGTCTCCATGACCAAGATGACTTGAACACCGCAAGTCAAAGGAACATCGCACTTAAGCCGCAGTAAGATCTTCATTGACATACTACATGTAGATTCCCATATGAAGTCTACAGCTAGTCACTCCAATGAACTAGTTCCCTTAACTAGCATCCATGTTTATCTCCGGACATCCCAATGTCACCAGCTAGTGAGAATCAGCTGATTAGAGAATAACCCATGCTAGTCTCAGCAGAATTGATAGTGTCCGTTTTTATCAATTCATCGACTAGGGATAATTTCAATACTTCACAATTGCACATTAGAGATAATCATAGTTGTGATCCCATCACAAATTCTCTTATGCTGTGAGTTGTATTGCGGACATTCAGTAGATGAGTTTAAGATCCCAATCAAATACACAAAACATGTATACTCAAATAGTGAATTATCATTTATTAAAATAAATGTTTACATCATAAGGCGATTGCCTTAGGACACTTCTCTCATATCACTAACAAACTCCCACTTGGCCTAATGCCAATCGCTACGGTATCCAATACCACAGGCTCTAACATGACCCTCAAACTTGCTTTGAGGCAAGGCTTTAGTTAAAGGATCCGCTATATTCCTTTCAGTGGGAACCCTCTCAATTTGTATGTCATTCCTACTTATAATCTCTCTGATCAGATGATAGCGTCGAAGCACGTGTTTGGATCGCTGATGAGACCTTGGTTCCTTTGCTTGTGCAATAGCTCCATTGTTGTCGCAGTATACCGGCACTGCTTCATCAATGGTTGGAACCACGCCAAAGTTCGAGAACAAANTTGTAAACATTTATTTCTTTAAATAAATGATAATTCACTATGTTATGATATGAGAGAAGTGTCCTAAGGCAATCGCCTTATGATGTAAACATTTATTTTAATAAATGATAATTCACTATTTGAGTATACATGTTTTGTGTATTTGATTGGGATCTTAAACTCATCTACTGAATGTCCGCAATACAACTCACAGCATAAGAGAATTTGTGATGGGATCACAACTAGTGATTATCTCTAATGTGCAATTGTGAAGTATTGAAATTATCCCTAGTCGATGAATTGATAAAAACGGACACTATCAATTCTGTTGAGACTAGCATGGGTTATTCTCTAATCAGCTGATTCTCACTGGCTGGTGACATTGGGATGTCCGGAGATAAACATGGATGCTAGTTAAGGGAACTAGTTCATTGGAGTGACTAGCTGTAAGACTTCATATGGGAATCTACATAGATATGTCAATGAAGTTCTTACTGCAGCTTAAGTGCGATGTTCCTTTGACTTGCGGTGTTCAAGTCATCTTGGTCATGGAGACTTATACTTTAACATCTTAAGCAAGCATCTCCAAGGAGGTGTGGACCCAGGATGATTGGGTATAAGCCGAAGTGCCCGAAGATGTTTGAACAGCCTACAAAGGATTCACCACTCCTTGCGAGGAGATGTATACCCAGGCCTATCGTCGGATTGTTACTCAAAACCTCTGGCCAGAGTATATCATGTTAGAGTGAGTCTCTTAAATACATGAGAGTAATTAGAAATCCAAAGGACGAGAAAGACACTACTTGGGCTAGGTGTGACGTAGTCAGCCTAGTGGGGACTGACACCATAGACCGTGTCCTGAACCAAGTGGGTATAAGGTGGTGAAGGGAATGGGGCACGATTCATTAGAGCTGCTGAAGGGTTTCAGAATAATTTCTTCTGAGGTCAAACCGTTGATCTTTCGATTAATTGGGGATCATGATGTACTACTAGGTGCCACTCATGATCGTTCTATAATTGGTTAATTATAGACGGCCAACATAAATCGAAAGCCTATTTAGTCACACGCACTACGAGTAATCCGAGGGATTTAAAACGAGTTGAAAATTGGATTTTCCGATCAAGAGAAATAAGTCGAATCTGAGTTAATCAGAGGCGCAATGGAAACTAAAATGGCTAAGTCTTTTGAAGGCTTTTTGGGCGAATTAAATGAGTTTAATTCGCGATCGGTTCGGGTCGGTTTTGACCGGCCAAAGAGGGTGTTAACCCTCCTTGGGTGGTCGGCCACAATAAGGGAGAAAAACCAATTTAATTGGTTTAATTAATAAAATAAATCTAGTGCGATTTATTTTATAAATTATGGATGAATAAATTTGTATAAAGAAATTTATATAAATAAATTTATAGAAATTTATTCTTTTTATGGAAGTTTAAAATAATCCATGAATTGGTTTATTTTAATTTTATAAAATCAATTATGAATTGATTTTTCTACAATAAGAAAGTTTATAAATTTCTTATAAAATTTATTCCATAATTTAAAGAGAAGAAGAATTTGTTTTATTATAAATTAGTTATAATAAGACTCGGCTTAAACGGAATAATTAATAAGAATTTATAAGATAAATTTCTTATAACTAATTCCGTTAAGAGGGAGACTAAGCAAAGGAGTTGCTACTATATAAAGGAACTAAAGGCTAGCCCTTATTATGGATTACTAATTGAGATTAGTAACTTCCTCTCTCACCTCTCTCTTATTCTCTTCTCCCTCTACTTCCCATTAGGGTCGGCGCCCACCATAGAGGAATTAGGGCCGGCGCACATTGAAGCTTCATCCTCAATCTAGGGCCGGCTCAACTCCTCCCTTAGAAGGTGTTGTCGTGAGCTTCAAGAAGAAGAAGAACCCGAACAAGAAGAAGAAGAAGCGGATAGCGACTCCTCTCTTCTCGGAATTCGATTCCGTTACTTCGTTGGTTAGTTTCCTAATCATTCTCTTGTACTTCTTTGTTGTGCCTATAGAGAATCTAGTAGTTCTCGTCGGCACAAAACTCATGACTTTGCGAAGTCATCCCGAAGAGAACTCGGCGTGGACGCGAATAGAGGCGAAGCTCCCAAGGGACGCTACGGTTGGATCTCGTCCCTTACTTCGAGTTACGAGAGGTATAATGTAAATTAGTTTACTTTTCCGCAAAGTTTTATTTTATGATTATGTCAACACACCATAAGATTGCATGCTAGATACGAAGTTAAAATAATTTAGGAAATTATTTTATGCAAATTCTTCTGCTGCACGTAAAAATTTAAAATTTTACGAACTCGTATCCTTATCGACATGCACCCGGTCACAACAGTGGTATCAGAGCCGGTTAGTGTTCGACTTAATCATATAATTGTTTTGTGGAAAACTTTGTCATGATCTCAATTTCGAAAAATTTTTTCAATTATGGAAACTTTCCAATTATAATAAATTTTAGATTTAGGAATTTCTAAGTTTGGAAATCCTTATGAAATTTCTCAAACTTTTGAAATATCCTAGTTTCTAAATTTTTTTTATAATAATTGTGAAAACTTTCCATCTTTGGAAACATTCCAATTTTGGAAATTTTTCTATTTTAGAAATTTTCTAATTTTGGAAATATGTAAGTTTTCTTTGTACCAGAAACTTACAATTATTCTGAAAACCAATTTATGAAATCTCGCAATTTTGGACACTTTCTTTTAAGAAAGTCTAGACAAATTCATGGGCAGTTAATTGACAATTAAATTTGAATTGGTTTTTAAATTGATAACAAAATTCTTTATTTTGGATTGAGCCTCGGGGAGCCATCCAATTTAAAGTTAGTTGTTGTAATTTAATTTCCCAATTTTTAATTGAAATTGTCATGTTTGATTTGGATTGAGCCTCGGGGAGCCGTCCAATTGGATTTACAACACATTACTTTTCTTTGGGTATCTGAGCCTCGGGGAGCCACCCTTAGAAAAAGATTTGTTGTAATTAATTAAATCCATGAATAAAATATGTTGAAGAGGTGATGCTCTTACATATTGTTGTCTCCAAAATTAATTAGGAAAATGGTTTCCTATAGAGTTTTCTTAAATGAGATTTTCATGAAAATAATATGTAGTTGAATTAAGGGATTTATCTCTTAATTTAATAAGATTTGATTTAGAGAAATCAAAGTCTTGAACATATTATTTCCGAAATTAATTATGACAATTTAGGAAATTGTTTCCCAAAACAATTCCTTCAATAAAGTATGAAATTGAAATAAGGAAATCTGGTTCCTAATTCAATTCATGAGACTTGATAAATTAAGTCACATACATACTTTATTAAGGAAATCGTTAGTCATGACATTATGTCATGAATGTGCTTAGAAAAGAATGATGAGACTCAAAACCCCTTACAAAATATTAAGGCCAACACCTTCCATTAATATGGTTAGAATCGGAGTTTTGTTTCTCGATTGGGTTGATGGACACATCCATGCCCGACTTGAACCTCAACAGGTTCAAACCATGGAATTAGTTTATGAATAATATAGTTGGAGTCAGAGGTCAATCATTAGTTTTGGTTGTTGGACACATCCAAGCCTGACTAAGCGGTTGAATGAGCTCCAACCATATTAAAACTATTTCTCGATTAGTGGGTCAGCCTTAAGCTTGGAGCATCGATTTGTTGTGCCACAGCCAAGGTCGATGTAAAGAGAGGTGCAGTTGGGTGCTATGTAAATTGTTACATACTTGTTAATGAGTTAATAACCCAATGATTTATGCAAACATTCAATTAGTTGATAGCATAAAGTGATAGTTACATATATGTGATATGTAATCGGTATAATTACCTACCTTCATAGCTAAGAATAACTTGATGGCCACAGTCATGGTTGTTCTTACCTATGGTTGGATATCAAACTATTTGGAGATATTTCTACAATCTCCCGAATTGATAATAAGGGTTATTCAATTTGAAAAATAAATAGGATTTTATTTATGTATATTGATACATTCTTTAATCATTCTTCTCACATAAGCTCAATTTGTATTTCTAGGTTAATCACTCGATCATGTCTTCTCTGAATTTGCGTTCCATCTTGGACACCAACAAATTAACTGGGCCTAACTTCATGGACTGGCTTCAAAACCTGAGGATAGTCCTCAAGGCAGAAAAGATTGCTTATGTCATTGAAGATCTACTTCCCTCAAATCCTCTAGCAGATGCAACTCCAGACCAATTAGTGGCCTATCAGAAATATGTGACCGATTCTGAACTTGCATGTTGCATCATGCTAGCTTCTATGGTACCTGAGCTGCAAAAGCAGCATGAGCATATGGATGCTTATACCATCATCTTCCATCTTAATGAGTTATTTGAAGAGCAGGCGAGATCCGAAAGGTTCGAAGTCTCCAGACTCCTCTTCACATCTAAGATGCAGGAAGGCACTTCTGCCTCGCAGTTTGTGTTAAAGATGTTGGGGTACATTGAGCGACTAAACACACTCGGTTTTGCAATGGATCATGAACTAAGTATTGACTTAATTCTGCATTGTTTGCCCAAAAGTTATTCACAATTTGTGATGAACTATCGGATGAACAAGCTGGAGACCACCATTCCTGAGTTGCTCAACCTGCTGAAGACTATAGAGCCTTCTGTGAAGCAGGAACAGAAGACAGCACTGTTAGTTGATTCCTCAAAGAAAAGTTCTAAGAGGAAGGCCAAAGAACAGAACAAGGGAAAGAAGAAAAAGGCTAAAAAGACTGAAAAGAAACCAAAAGGTACTTGCCATCACTGTGGCAAGGAAGGTCACTGGCGAAGAAACTACAAGGTTTATCTTTAGTCCTTGAAGAAGAAGGCATCCGATGCCCCATCCTCTTCAGGTATCTTCGTTATTGAATGTCACTCTATTTCCTCAGATACCTGGGTACTTGATACTGGGTGTAGCTCACATATATGTAATGACATACAGGGGCTAAGGAATAGAAGAAGACTCGTCAAGGGAGAAGCGAATTTGCGGGTTGGAAATGGAGCAAGGATTGCTGCTATTGCCATCGGAACATATTTGCTAAAGCTCCCAACTGGACGTATCTTAGAACTGGATAATTGTTATTTCGTTCCTTCGTTAATAAAGAACATTATATCTATTTCATGTTTGAATGAAAAAGGTTATCATTTGACTTTTAGTAACAATTGTTGTTACATAACTTTAAATGGCATTCTTTATGGGAATGGAACTTTATGCAATGGCATCTACACGTTAGATTTATCCAGTGACGTTTTCAATATCGAAGTTAGCAACAAACGTGCTCGAATAGATAATCGAATAGACTCCTACACGTGGCACTGTCGTCTTGGCCATATAAGTAAGAAACGCATGACCGAATTACACCGATGTGGAATTTTGGAATCATTTGAACTCAGTTCATTTGATACATGCGAATCGTGCTTAAAAGGCAAGATGACCAAATTACCCTTTCCCGGAAAAGGTAATCCAGTGGGAGAGTTGCTTGGTCTAATACATACCGATGTATGTGGACCAATGTCAACTCCTGCACAAGGAGGCTATAGCTACTTCATCACCTTTATCGATGATCACTCACGATTCGGGTATGTGTTCTTGATGAAACACAAATCTGAAGCTTTTGATAAATTCAAAGAGTTCAGAAATGAAGTAGAGAAACAACTTGGAAAAAGTATTAAAATACTTCGATCCGATCGGGGTGGTGAATACTTAAGTCAAGAGTTTCAAGATTATCTAAGGGACAATGGGATATTATCCCAATGGACTCCGCCATATACACCACAGCATAATGGTGTATCTGAGAGGCGCAACAGAACCTTGATGGACATGGTTAGGTCTATGATGAATCATGCAACTCTTCCAAAATCCTTTTGGGACTATGCACTAAAGACAGCTGTTTACTTGCTAAACAGAGTCCCGACCAAGGTAGTCTCTACTACTCCATATGAGATTTGGAATAGTAAGAAACCTCACTTAACTCACCTTAAGATATGGGGTTGTCCTGTGATAGGCCCAATCTATGTGTCACGAATGTGGGCCTCAAATTTAAAATTTATAAATGAATGCTGGAAACCCTTTTTACGATCAAAAGTATGAAAATGTAATATAGGGGCCACAGGTCGTATTTTTCTCAGGGACTAGTTGAAGGTTTGTTTGATTCGCGCTTGTATTTAGGTGTCATGATTGTTTTTGGGTTTCGAATGTGATTGGGTTTTGGATTGCAAATGACAATGAAATCGCAATTAAAATACAAGATGTATGCCACCAAAACTTGATACGTAAGGAATAAAACTTATGTGCCAAGATGATGCTAAGTGTCGAAACTGTGGTTGACCATTCCAAATTGAAACTAGTTACTTCCACTTGGAAGACAAAGCTATTAGTGAAGTACTAGCTTGAATTAAGGAAGAATTTCAGCAATGAAGAACAGGACATAAGGCTGCTATACAAAACTGATTCTAACTCAGCAATTTGATACAAAGATAGGAACTAACAATTTAAACTTCCGGTCATGAAACTGAGTTCCAAAACAAAAGATTTGCAGAAACTAACTGCTCATTACTGAAACAAACTGATTTCAAATGAGTGAATTGTTATTTGATGCAAGAAAATTCAGAATTCAGGAATACAATGCAGAAGTGAAGAAGGAACTGATCAAAAATCAGTTGATACAAGGTTAATGCCGAAATTCACTTAGTCCAAACTGCAATGAATTATGAACTGATATGCAGAAGTTTAAAACTAAATTCATTAACAAATTGAATGAAAAACAATCAGCAACTGAAGTGGAGTAAGTAAATGTGAAGCAATTGACTGAGAAGCAACAAACAAGGTGCAGATTTTTTTAGTAAAGTAAATTGCAGTAGTTGGAGTTAGCACGCAATGAATGCTTAGTTCAAGTTCAGAATTAATGAACTAACGCTTGGCAACTGACTTAATAACAGATATAGGAATCGAACTTCAGGAATGAAGTTGGAGCCATACAGTAATTAACTGACAAACATCGAGTGAAACTAAGTTCAGAAATTGCTTCCAAATCAATTCAGAAATGAACTGCATGGATTTTGGATGCAGGGAAGTAAACTGATGCATCAGAACTGAGACTAATTAGCTCAGATACAACTCGTGTCATTGTAAAAACATTCCATGAATGCTACAACACTTTGAGGGCAGAAACAGGAGCTCAGAACTGCAGAAAAACAAAGATGGAACTAACGTTGCAGAAACAAACTAATTTTTCAGGAATAAACTGAATGCATCATTTAAGATCAATTGCAGAAATCTGAATTCGAATGCTTTGTAAATAAGTCAAGCTACAATGTAAATTCAGAATGCAAGCTCACAACTAGTATGCAAGGAAGGAAATAAGGCTTAAACTACTGAAACGCTGAAATTGAAGTTGGCACGCAAGCACCAAGCTGATACGCAAGCTTAACAATTGTCACGCAACTAAAATAAACCAAAGTAAACTGAAATTGAATACAATTATCCACTAAGCAGGTTCCTAAACTACTCAACTTGAAGATTGAAGCTAAATTACAGCTAAACAATTAAGAAAACGAGATTAACTGATCTAATGCGAAGACAGTAACAAAACGAAGTGCTGGGATGAAATTTACAGCTAAAAACTGAATTTAAACCAATTAAACTGCTCCTCAATCACTCCCTTAGCTTAAGCGCTTCTTGGTCGTCAAGCAAGAGTGAGCCTCGAACCCGGAAGCTTAGCAAGTCGATGGTAACAACCCCTGCGATTCAAAACCAGCTCAAATTGCTCAAATATGAAATTTTCCATTCGAAATCTTCATTGCAGCTGCGTCTGCGTGAATTGGTGAGTGGATGATGATCAAAGCTACTCAGGGAACCCCTCTGGATAGCTCAGGTGGAAGGTAATAGAGCACAACCGATCCAAAGGCATCAAATGGCAGAGTTGCGGAAACCTCTCAACATCCCTGTTTCTTGGGCAAATTGAGGCTGGAATTTCACCGAGAAGCTTTCCCACTGACCTAGCACATGATCTAAAGGAGAAATCGAGTGGACGCGCCTCCTTTGATGAAGAACAATGGAAGAAAATGCTAAGAACTCGCGAAGAAGATGAAGAACAGCGGAGGCGCGACAAGCGAAGCTGCGGGCGATTTCTGATTAAATAGGAAACAATGGACGGTCCAGATTGATCAACTTTAATCCAACGGCTGATCTAGGTCTGATTTGAGCCAAACTTTTATGATGATGATCTAGGATCAGGATCTACCTTGTGGTAGCTCGGATCCTCCAGATGTGTAACGGATGGTCCAGATCAACTCAATCTGTGAATGGACGCTCTAGATCCCTCCTTGCTTGATCCAACGGTTGATTTAGCTCTGATTGGGATGAAACCTTCATATCTTGATCATAGAGCTTGATCAACCGTAACCCTAGCTCGGATTGCTTCAGATCATCCCGGATGGCTCAGATCTAGCAGCTCTGGAATCGGACGTCCCGGATTAATCGTAGGCTTGATAATTCGATCCGGTTCACATCCGACTCAGGTTTGACCCAGTATGCCCTAGGTCCAGGATCCTTTCATGCCTACAAAAATATATCAGAAAATTAGTGACCAAATAATCCAAAAATTATGTAATTTTGCAATTAAGTCCAAAATAAGATAAAGTTCCAAAACCTAGGGTAAAATCATAATTAAGCAATAAAAACATGGGTCAAACATGGATTTTAGCAATTAAAATAGTCAATAAAATGGTGCTTATCAACTCCCCCACACTTAACCTTGAGCGTCTCGCGAAACTAATAAGTAAGTATCCCTTAGGTTTTCTAAAGCATAATTAGAAGCAAATGAAATGAAATTACCTAAGGTTGTCAATTCTCAATAATCTAAGCTCTATGGATTAGTATCTTGTCCTTAAATCAACAACATAGCCTTTTCATCAATCATGAGTCATTGAGATGAATTTAGATCACTAACCTTTCATGGGAAGTTTTGGTGGCTCTCTCTTAAGTTCTAAGTTGATGATGGAAGTGGAGCTCACTCTCACATATATGCTTCTTGCACTACCATAGGCTTGCTTATTATCTAATCTCCACCATTATTCGTGATAAGGATCAACATCTACAAAAATAAATGAAAGCATAGAAAATGGTGAGAAATGGAACAAAAGCCAAGGAAATGGAAAATGGATGGAGTGGGAGACTTAGTTGCTCAAAAATATTTCCAATGTGCTTTGCCTCATCTTGACAATCCTCTAGTGATATCAAAAGCGTGGTGGAGTAAATCTTGAGTAATTCCTTTGATTTGGATGAAAAACCCTTTCTTGGTTTCAATGTGCCAACTCTTCCTTAATGCGTGCCAATTTTTTTTTCTTCATTCTCTTTTCTGATTTTTCTCTTCTTCTTTTATCTTCTAGCAAGGTCAGAAATGAATTGATGCGAGGCTGTAATTTGGATGAGAAAACTCCAATGAATCCCGGGTGCCGAAACTTAAGTTGGATGCCAACTTACTTCTTCTTTTCTTTTCTTATTTTCTGATTTTTCCTCTCTTTTTTTTCTCTATTTTTTTCGTCCCTCTTGGATCTTCTAATGGAGCATTTCAGATTTCACAAAACTCTAATTTCATCATATCAGTTGGCATCTAGAAGTTATTTAGCACTTAAGGTGTTCCACTCGAAAATGGTTGAGTAACAAGTCACTATCCGGCCGTAACTCTGCTGCCATTCTTGCATTGCTTTCAATTCAGATTTGTTCATCTTTAGTTTAGCTACTGATCTGTGCAGTTCCCACTCAGAATTATGAATCTAGTAAGGCTGCAGTCCAAAATAATTTCAAATAGCTCATTGCTTCTCAGCAATTTAATTTGGCCAGAATTTTCAGCATTAGTTCAGATTTGGTTCAGCTTCACATTTCAATCTGCTTCTTCCAAATCAGCTTCACATCAATCCTTCAATCAATTTAGAACCTAGCAGCTTACTCCCTTTTCAGTTTATATCATCTCAGCAACTCAAAATCAAAATTTCATCAGCTTCAATTCATCCTTCCAGCAGTGTTTTCAGATATTTTTCTGCTTAAGTTTCAGATTCTCCAGCTTATGTTCAGCTGCTGCTCAGCTTTACAGCCTTCAATTCAGACTTTAACATGATGTTGCTGATCTTGACTTCCCAAAATTCCACTTTCCAATTCTTAATCCAAGCCACTTGTGACACAAACTTCCTTGATTTCAGCTCTTTTTCTTTCCTCTCTTTTTTTTTTCGGAATAGATTTTTTTTTTCTTTTGCTTCCTTGATTTTCAGCATTCATATTTCAGACTAAGCAAGGGTGCCGAAACATGCTCCATAGCTTTTGGCACAAATTTAGTTTCCATTTGCGTGCCACTTGAAACCTTGGCACAACTTTTCCTTCTTTGCAAATTTTTTTTTTTAGCACAAAATTTTTCTTTTGGATCCAAATGCCTCCTTGATACAAAACTTTTCCAAAGCACTAATCACTCCCCCACACTTAAATCTTTGTCCGTCTCGGGCAAAATAGCATTAGAACATTTCAAACAATAAGTCCAAACAAAAGTGAGGGTAAGAGAAAGAAATAAGTAAAGGAAAATGGAATGAACATGATTATTGCTAAAAATTGATGTGGAAAGGAAACAAATGGATTAGCTTTATAGATGTGATCTAATCATTGAAATATGGTTTTGAAAGAACCTAAGCAAGTTCTAGAGCACAATGACATATGTGTATCACAAAAGTAAGGCTAATTCTCACTAGGTAAAGATAATTCATCTCAAGACATCAATTAAGAATCTAAAGCAAGTAGTACTCAAGCATCCAAGATTTCATCCATTAGCTCAAATCCTAAGTTTTAACAACCAAATTTAATTTATTTTCAAAAGACTCTAAAATGCTATGGAGATAACCTAGAGGGATACTTTTATTTCTACTCATGCAAGAAAAAGTGACAAAAGAAATAACATGCATTTATTTACAAGGACTCAGTTCAAAGGAAAATTCTAATTCTAGGAAGCATGAAAATGAAAAATTCAATAAAAGAAAATACATGAAGAATCAAACTCCCCTTTATTCTGGTGGACGGAGCCTATCAAGCAGTAGCCTCCATCTTGGTAGTGGAGGAGTCTGGATGGCTGGGAGATTTGGGACTCCCCCACACTTGAACTTCACAAAAATTTGCTCTGGTGGCCTCAGGCGATTCAGGTTCAAGAGCCATGTCAGAGGTGGAGTGCTTTGAATTAAAGTAAAATCATCTCCTCCTTCTTTATGCCTTTTAGAAGTCCTTCCAGGAGGTTGAAGTCTGTTCAGTTGGAGCACCCACTCCTGAAGTCTTTTAGACCCTGCAAAACAATGTAATACCTTCCTCAAGCGTGCAGGGTCAAAAAGGAATAAAATAATATCAGTCTCTACATGAAATGAATCCAAAACTGCATCATATCCAAATAAATCAATTTGTGGTGCCTCAATGAATTTTTCAAAATTATTTTCAATAAAATTTGCATTCAGAAATTTATCACAGATAATGAAATCAATTTTTGGCACTTCAATAGAAATTTCGCAATTATTTTTCAACAAAGATGTATCAAGCAATGTATCACAGCCAATAAAATCAATTTTGGGTGCCTCAATGAATTTTTCACAATTATTTTCAGCATATGATATATCAAAAAACTCATCACAACAATTAACAACACTAGGCACTTCTAAAAAATTTTCACACTCAGCATTTGCAACACCACATGCTTCATTTTCAACAAATTTAACACTAGGTACCTCTAGGGATTTTTCATAATCAAATTCTACAAGAGATGCATCCCTAGGTGTATTAAAAACAATAAAATCAGTTTGAGGTACCTCTATGAAATTTTCAGAAAAGATAGGAGGAATATTTACCTGATCGTGGTGAAAAATACATGGAGGTTCTACAGAAGTAGATGTATCCGTGTTCTCCTCTTGGTCAAGTAATTGCTCCTCTTCAGCCTCAAGATCCGGTGGACACTCAACTGGAATAAGTGATCCTTGGGTTCTTGTTTCCACCAAGCAAGTCCCTACACTTTCTGGTAATTGTGGTGGTCCCTGGGGCTTAGTGCAATCCCCTACACCTATGGAATCATCTCCCATGCACGTTCCCTCAACCATTCTTGTATCAACCAAATTAGAAAAATTAGGACCATCAATAACAATATTCTTACAAAATAAAAGTTTAGAAGGGTCCTGTAAAGTTTCAGAGTCAAAGTTAAGATTGTTACAAACTCTACTATCCATCTCCTCCCAGGCCTCTAAATCAATAGAAATGGGTGATTCTTGGGGCTCAGTGCAATCCCCTACACTCTCAATCCTATCCTCTGAATTTTCTGATGCATGAATCAATATAGGTGGTTCTTGGGGCTCTGTGCAATCCCCTACACCTATGGATTCATCTGATTGTCCTGATCTTTGGGCTTGTATTTGATTCAGCTGATCAACCAATTTTCCCAAGTGTTCTTCGATGTCTTGCCGTTGTTGTTGTAAAATTTGCTCTTGTTGTAAAAAATTTTGCTGTTGTTGTTGGACTTGTTGCAACATCTTCATCATCCTTTGTTGTTGAGCCTCATCCCAATCAGGATTCTCAAAACCTCCTTGATTAAACTGCTGAAATAGGAGGGGCTGAAAATTCTGAGTGTCTTGCTGAAAATTTTGTCCTTGAAACTGGAAATCTTGCTGAAAATGTTGAAATTGTGCTGGTAAAAACTGAGATTGCATGGGCTGGAAATTCTGGTTTTGTTGCTGAAAATTCGGCTCGTAAGGCTGTGAATATTGAAGAGGTTGTTGAAAATTCTGTATAGGTTGAAATTCTTGCTGCCATGGCTGAGGTTGAGGCTGAAATTGATTATTTAGGGGCTGAAAACTTTCAAAAGGCTGTTGGAAATTTTGTGGTTGCTGAAATTGTTGTAATGGTGGCTGATAAAATTGATTGGGTTGCTGAAAATTCGAATGTGATTGCTGAAATGGTTGCTCAAAACCCTAGAATTGTGGCTGCCCACTCTGAATTTGTGGCTGGAAATTTGGTTGATTTTGCTGAAAATTTTAGAAAGGCTGAAAAAACTGATTTGTTGACTGATTGAATGGTTGGTTCTGCTGAAACTGTGGACACGGCTGCTGGTAAGTAGATGAAAACATTTTGAACCTGCAGCCCTGTCACAAAACAAACAAGAAAAATAGCAGTACCTATATACAAAAGAATAAGCACAAGAAAATAGAATCAAATGATATTCCCAAAAGTACACAAGCAAAAATCAAACAAAACAACTAGTTGCTTCCCCGGCAACGGCGCCAAAAATTTGATAGGCCCAATCTATGTGTCACGAATGTGGGCCTCAAATTTAAAATTTATAAATGAATGCTGAAAACCCTTTTTACGATCAAAAGTATGAAAATGTAATATAGGGGCCACAGGTCGTATTTTTCTCAGGGACTAGTTGAAGGTTTGTTTGATTCACGCTTGTATTTAGGTGTCGTGATTGTTTTTGGGTTTTGAATGTGATTGGGTTTTGGATTGCAAATGACAATGAAATCGCAATTAAAATACAAGATGTATGCCACCAAAACTTGATACGCAAGGAATAAAACTTATGTGCCAAGATGATGCTAAGTGCCGAAACTGTGGTTGACCATTCCAAATTGAAACTAGTTACTTCCACTTGGAAGACAAAGCTATTAGTGAAGTACTAGCTTGAATTAAGGAAGAATTTCAGCAATGAAGAACAGGACACAAGGCTGCTATACAAAACTGATTCTAACTCAGCAATTTGATACAAAGATAGGAACTAACAATTTAAACTTCCGGTCATGAAACTGAGTTCCAAAACAAAAGATTTGCATAAACTAACTGCTCATTACTGAAACAAACTGATTTCAAATGAGTGAATTGTTATTTGATGCAAGAAAATTCAGAATTCAGGAATACAATGTAGAAGTGAAGAAGGAACTGATCTAAAATCAGTTGATACAAGGTTAATGCCGAAATTCACTTAGTCCAAACTGCAATGAATTATGAACTGATATGCAGAAGTTTAAAACTAAATTCATTAACAAATCGAATGAAAAACAATCAGCAACTGAAGTGGAGTAAGTAAATGTGAAGCAATTGACTGAGAAGTAACAAACAAGGTGCATATTTTTTTAGTAAAGGAAATTGCAGTAGTTGGAGTTGGCACGCAATGAATGCTTAGTTCAAGTTCAGAATTAATGAACTAACGCTTGGCAACTGACTTAATAACAGATATAGGAATCGAATTTCAGGAATGAAGTTGGAGCCATACAGTAATTAACTGACAATCATCGAGTGAAACTAAGTTCAGAAATTGCTTCCAAATCAATTCAGAAATGAACTGCATGGATTTGGGATGCAGGGAAGTAAACTGATGCATCAGAACTGAGACTAATTAGCTCAGATACAACTCGTGTCATTGCAAAAACATTCCATGAATGCTACAACACTTTGAGGGCAGAAACAGGAGCACAGAACTGCAGAAAAACAAAGATGGAACTAACGTTGCAGAAACAAACTAATTTTTCAGGAATAAACTGAATGCATCATTTAAGATCAATTGCAGAAATCTGAATTCGAATGCTTTGTAAATAAGTCAAGCTACAATGTAAATTCAAAATGCAAGCTCACAACTGGTATGCAAGGAAGGAAATAAGGCTTAAACTACTGAAACGCTGAAATTGAAGTTGGCACGCAAGCACCAAGCTGATACGCAAGCTTAACAATTGGCACGCAACTAAAATAAACCAAAGTAAACTGAAATTGAATACAATTATCCACTAAGCAGGTTCCTAAACTACTCAACTTGAAGATTGAAGCTAAATTATAGCTAAACAATTAAGAAAACGAGATTAACTGATCTAATGCGAAGACAGTAACAAAACGAAGTGCTGGAATGAAATTTACAGCTAAAAACTGAATTTAAACCAATTAAACTACTCCTCAATCACTCCCTTAGCTCAAGCGCTTCTTGGTCGTCAAGCAAGAGTGAGCCTCGAACCCGCAAGCTCAGCAAGTCGATGGTAACAACCCCTGCGATTCAAAACCAGCTCAAATTGCTCAAATCTGAAATTTTCCATTCGAAATCTTCATTGCAGCTGCGTCTGCGTGAATTGGTGAGTGAATGATGATCAAAGCTACTCAGGGAACCCCTCTGGATAGCTCAGGTGGAAGGTAATAGAGCACAACCGATCCAAAGGCATCAAATGGCAGAGTTGCGGAAACCTCTCAACATCCCTGTTTCTTGGGCAAATTGAGGCTGGAATTTCACCGAGAAGCTTTCCCACTGACCTAGCACATGATCGAAAGGAGAAATCGAGTGGACGCGCCTCCTTTGATGAAGAACTATGGAAGAAAATGCTAAGAACTCGCGAAGAAGATGAAGAACGGCGGAGACGCGACAAGGGAAGCTGCGGGCGATTTCTGATTAAATAGGAAACAATGGACGGTCCAGATTGATCAACTTCAATCCAACGGCTGATCTTGGTCTGATTTGAGCCAAACTTTTATGATGATGATCTGGGATCAGGATCTGCCTTGTGGTAGCTCGGACCCTCCAGATGTGCAATGGATGGTCCAGATCAACTCAATCTATGAATGGACGCTCTAGAGCCCTCCTTGCTTGATCCAACGGTTGATTTAGCTCTGATTGGGATGAAACCTTCAGATCTTGATCATAGAGCTTGATCAACCCTAACCCTAGCTCGGATTGCTTCAGATCATCCCGGATGGCTCAGATCTAGCCGCTCTGGAATCGGACGGCCCGGATTAATCGTAGGCTTGATAATTCGATCCGGTTCACATCCGACTCAGGTTTGACCTAGTATGCCCTAGGTCCAGGATCTTTTCATGCCTACAAAAATATATCTGAAAATTAGTCGCCAAATAATCCAAAAATTGTGTAATTTTGCAATTAAGTCCAAAATAAGATAAAGTTCCAAAACCTAGGGTAAAATCATAATTAAGCAATAAAAACATGGGTCAAACATGGATTTTAACAATTAAAATAGTCAACTTATGTGAAGCGGGTTGTATCAGACAAATTGGATGCTAAATCTGATAAATGTCTATTTATTGGATACCCTAAGGAAACGAAGGGTTACCAATTCTATCATCCCTTGGAACAAAAGGTGTTTGTTTCAAGGCATGCTGTATTTCTAGAAAAAGAATTTCTTTTACAAGAAAACAGTGGGAGTGGCATTGAACTTGATGAAGTTTAAGAAACTCCAATAGACATTACAGAGACACCTAGTCTAGACCCACAACCAATACCTCATAATAATGAGCTATCAGTTGAACCTAAAACTACACCACCTCTTCGTAGATCTGATAGGACACGCAACATTCCAGAGAGATACGGATTTCTCGTAAGTGAATCCAACGACGTGTTGCTCATTGGCGATGACGAACCTATCAGTTATGAAGACGTTCTGAAAAGTTCAGAAAGGGACAAATGGCTTGAAGCCATGAAGACGGAAATGGATTCCATGTACGAAAATCAAGTATGGGACTTGGTTAACCCACCTGAAGGGATAAAACCCATAGGGTGCAAGTGGGTTTTCAAGAAGAAAACCGACATGGATGGTAATGTTGTTACCTTTAAGGCTAGATTAGTGGCAAAGGGATATCGTCAAAAATAAGGAATTGATTATGACGAAACCTATTCGCCAGTAGCTATGCTTAAATCCATTCGGATGCTCCTAGCCATAGCAGCTCATTATGATTATGAGATATGGCAAATGGATGTGAAAACAGCTTTCCTTAACGGAAACCTGCTTGAGGATGTATACATGATACAACCTGAAGGTTTCACATCGGTTGATATAACCAAAGTATTCAAGCTTCGACGATCCATATATGGACTGAAGCAAGCGTCTAGGAGCTGGAACATCCGTTTTGATGAGATAATCAAAAAGTTTGATTTCTCACAAAATCCTGACGAACCTTGTGTGTACAAGAAGGTTAGTGGGAGTGCAGTCGTATTCCTAGTATTATATGTCGATGACATCTTACTTATAGGAAACGATATATCAGTTTTACAGACAGTTAAGATTTGGTTGTCCAAAACTTTCTCCATGAAAGACATGGGAGAAGCAACCTATATCCTTGGGATTAGAATCTATAGAGATAGATCAAAACGGTTGCTTGGTCTTTCGCAGTCTACATATATAGACCGAGTGCTAAAAAGGTTTAGCATGTCAGAATCCAAGAAAGGTTACCTTCCCATCAGGCATGGGATCAACCTTTCGAAGTCTATGTGTCCGCGCACAGAAGACGAGAGGATTAGCATGAATAAGATTCCCTATGCATCCGCGATAGGATCTATCATGTATGCTATGTTATGTACTAGGCCCGATGTATCGTATGCTTTGAGCGTCACAAGCAGATACCAGTCGAATCCAGGAATGGATCATTGGGCGGCTGTTAAGACAATCCTTAAGTACTTAAGAAGAACTAAGGATGTATTTCTAATATATGGAGAAGGAGATTTGATAATACGTGGGTATATAGATGCCAGTTTCCAGACAGATAAGGATGACTCCAAATCGCAGTCTGGATACGTATTTACTTTGAATGGAGGCGCAGTAAGTTGGAAAAGTTCCAAACAAGACACCATAGCGGATCTACCACGGAAGCGGAATATATCGCAGCTTCGGAAGCAGCAAAGGAAGCAGTTTGGATCAAGAAGTTTGTCTCAGAACTTGGTGTGGTTCCAACCATTGATGAAGCAGTGCCGGTTTACTGCGACAACAATGGAGCTATTGCACAAGCGAAGCAACCATGGTCTCATCAGCGATCCAAACACGTGCTTCGACGCTATCATCTGATCAGAGAGATTATAAGTAGGAATGACATACAAATTGAGAGAGTTCCCACTGAAAGAAATATAGCGGATCCTTTAACTAAGGCCTTGCCTCAAAGCAAGTTTGAGGGTCATGTTAGAGCCTGTGGAATTGGATACCATGGCGATTGGCAATAGGCCAAGTGGGAGTTTGTTAGTGATATGAGAGAAGTGTCCTAAGGCAATCGCCTTACGATTGTAAAATATTTATTTTAATAAATGATAATTCACTATTTGAGTATACATGCTTGTGTATTTGATTGGGATCTTAAACTCATCTACTGAATGTCCGCAATACAACTCACAGCATAAGAGAATTTGTGATGGGATCACAACTAGTGATTATCTCTAAATGTGCAAATGTGAAGTATTGAAAATATCCCTAGTCGATGAATTGATAAATACGGACACTATCCATTCTGTTGAGACTAGCATGGGTTATTCTCTAATCAGCTGATTCTCACTGGCTGGTGACATTGGGATGTCCGGAGATAAACATGGATGCTAGTTAAGGGAACTAGTTCATTGGAGTGACTAGCTGTAAGACTTCATATGGAATCTATATATAGAAATGTCAATGAAGTTCTTACTGCAGCTTAAGTGCGATGTTCCTTTGACTTGCGGTGTTCAAGTCATCTTGGTCATGGAGACTTATACTTTAACATTTTAAGCAAGCATCTCCAAGGAGGTGTAGACCCAGGATGATTGGGTATAAGCCGAAGTGCCCGAAGATGTTTGAACAGTCTACAAAGGATTCACCACTCCTTGCGAGGAGATGTATACCCAGGCCTATCGTCGGATTGTTACTAAAAACCTCTGGCCAGAGTATATCATGTTTAGAGTGAGAGTCTCTAAAATACATAAGAGTAATTAGAAATCCAAAGGATGAGAAAGACACTACTTGGGCTAGGTGTGACGTAGTCAGCCTAGTGGGGACTGACACCATAGACCGTGTCCTGAACCAAGTGGGTATAAGGTGGTGAAGGGAATGAGGCACGATTCATTAGAGCTGCTGAAGGGTTTTAGAATAATTTCTTCTGAGGTCAAACCGTTGATCTTTCGATTAATTGGGGGTCATGATGTACTACTAGGTGCCACTCATGACCGTTCTATAATTAGTTAATTATAGACGGCCAACATAAATCGAAAGCCTATTTAGTCACACACACTACGAGTAATCCGAGGGATTTAAAACGAGTTGAGAATTGGATTTTCCGTTCAAGAGAAATAAGTCGAATCTGAGTTAATCAGAGGCGCAATGGAAACTAAAATGGCTAAGTCTTTTGAAGGCTTTTTGGGCGAATTAAATGAGTTTAATTCGCGATCGGTTCGGGTCGGTTTTGACCGGCCAAAGAGGGTGTTAACCCTCCTTGGGTGGCCGACCACAATAAGGGAGAAAATCCAATTTAATTGGTTTAATTAATAAAATAAATCTAGTGCGATTTATTTTATAAATTATGGATGAATAAATTTGTATAAAGAAATTTATATAAATAAATTTATAGAAATTTATTCTTTTTATGGAAGTTTAAAATAATCCATGAATTGGTTTATTTTAATTTTATAAAATCAATTATGAATTGATTTTTCCACAATAAGAAAGTTTATACATTTCTTATAAAATTTATTCCATAATTTAAAGTGAAGAAGAATTTGTTTTATTATAAATTAGTTATAATAAGACTCGGCTTAAACGGAATAATTAATAAGAATTTATAAGATAAATTTCTTATATCTAATTCCGTTAATTCCGTTAAGAGGGAGACTTAGCAAAGGAGTTGCTACTATATAAAAGAACTAAAGGCTAGCCCTTATTATGGATTACTAATTGAGATTAGTAACTTCCTCTCTCACCTCTCTCTTATTCTCTTCTCCCTCTTCTTCCCATTAGGGTCGGCGCCCACCATAGAGGAATTAGGACCGGCGCACCTTGAAGCTTCATCCTCAATCTAGGGTCGGCTCAACTCCTCCCTTAGAAGGTGTTGCCGTGAGCTTCAAGAAGAAGAAGAACCCGAACAAGAAGAAGAAGAAGAGGATAGCGACTCCTCTCTTCTCGGAATTCGATTCCGTTACTTCGTTGGTTAGTTTCCTAATCATTCTCTTGTACTTCTTTGTTGTGCCTATAGAGAATCTAGTAGTTCTCGTCGGCACAAAACTCATGACTTTGCGAAGTCATCCCGAAGAGAACTCGGCGTGGACGCGAATAGAGGCGAAGCTCCCAAGGGACGCTACGGTTGGATCTCGTCCCTTACTTCGAGTTACGAGAGGTATAATGTAAATTAGTTTACTTTTCCGCAAAGTTTTATTTTATGATTATGTCAACACACCATAAGATTGCATGCTAGATACGAAGTTAAAATAATTTAGAAATTTATTTTATGCAAATTCTTCCGCTGCACGTAAAAATTTAAAATTTTACGAACTCGTATCCTTGTCGACATGCACCCGGTCCCAACACCTAAAAGTGTTGGTACGAACCTTAGCCTAGAAATCCATGATTTTCTCATTTAAATTGAGAAACTAGGTACAAATGGGCCTTATATGGGTTTTCTAGTACCATAATTTTAGTGGATTTTAGGTGGAATTTAATATAAAATAAATAGATTTTAATGAGGAATATTAACATGATTATGGGGGAATTTTTAGAGAATTTTTAGAATAATAGAGAAATAAAATAAAAAAAATAAAATAGAAAATTAGTGCATGCACCAAGGATTGAACCTTGGACCTCTTGTACAACCATGCAATCTCTAACCAATTCACCTAGCAAGGGAGTGCTATGAGGAAATGAAGTGGATTTTTGTTAAGGCTTGGGAAGAAGGAGGAGCCATCAAGTGAAGAGACACCATGGCTCTTCACTTACCCCCCTTAATGTGGATTAAAAGCATAAGAGGAGAAGTTACCTTTCTCTTCTCTCATTCCATTAATTCATTTCCTCCTTCTCTTCCTCTTCCTCCCCTCCTAGCCAAAAACCCCAAACCCCATTCCCTTGGAAAAAAACTCCACAAGGAGACTCCCTTTTGAAGATCTAGGTTCTCTTCCAAGACTACAAGGGCTAAGGAGAAGTTTGGAGGCAAGAAGGTCCTTCCTACTTCCTTGTCCAAGGATTTGATCCAAGATAAGGGAAGGTAAGACCCCTCTCACCTGTGGTATGATTGTTCTTGATGCTTAACAAGATTTAGATGTTTGTTTAAGATTTAAGTTGGGGAAAAAAACCATGAAGTGGAGCCTAGGGTTTCGGCCAAGGCTATTGCTTGGGCTTAGGGATGATGTAAATTTTCTATTGTGCTCTTAAATGTTTCATGATGTTATGTAAGGCATAGATTATGATCTAGGGAAATTTTTGATGCCCTAAAACCCATCTAGGGTTTCGGCCACATCAAGTATAGGGCTAGGGATTAATTTTAATCCCTCAAGCATGATTGGTATGTTTTGCTATGATAGACGATGGATGATAATGGAGACTTATATGAATTTTCTAGGGGTTATTTCTCCCCTAGGATTTCGGCCAAGCATGAATAAGGCCTTGGACTTTGGGGTTAAAACCAATTAAGGGTCCAAGTGGGTTCCTATGACATGATAAGTAAGGTATTGGAGGTTAACCATGGTTATGCAAATTTTTCTAAGGACCTAGGGCCCTCTAGGGTTTTCGGCCAAGTCCCTAATCTAGGGCTTGGATTGGGTTAAGTTCTCAAGAATGACATGTATGTATGCTATGTACCCTAACCATGCATGTTTTATGAATGTTATGTATGTATGCCATGCTTTAGGAATGACATGTATGTATGCTATGTACCCTAACCATGTATGTCATGCTTTAGGAATGACATGTATGTATGCTATGTACCCTAACCATGCATGTTTTATGAATGTTATGTATGTATGCCATGCTTTAGGAATGACATGTATGTATGCTATGTTTTACGAACAATATGTATGTAAGTCATGTCTCATGAATGCTATGTATGTATTCCATGCTTTATGAATGATATGTATGTATGCTATGTTTAAGAATGAAGATGATGAACGAAAATGATAACCATGACCTAAGACAAAATGATGTAAGCATGACATATCTTATGAATGAAAATGAAGAATGATGATGAATGTTCATGCCTTTAAGGTATCATGATGTTAAGTATGAATGATGAACTGTTATGTATGTCTATGTCATGCTAAGGGATGGGCACCTTAAGAATGCCCCGGTTCTGGACTACCGACTAAGCTGTCTACGGTTCTGGAACTACCGTAGTTGTTCCTATGATATGTCAAGTATGAATGATGATGTATGCATATGTATTTTACTTTATGAATGGGCTTGTATCGGACCGAAGTTAGGGTCCAAGGGATGGGCACCTTAAGAACGCCCCGGTTCTGGACTACCGAAGCTGTCCACGGTTCTGGGACTACCGAAGCTGTCCAACAGGGATGGGCACCTTAAGAACGCCCCGGTTCTAGGACTACCGAAGTTGTCCTTACCCTAGTAGGTCGAGGCTAGCTACCTCGTATTTACTTAGGGATGCGCGCTTATGATGTATGTATGTGGTACAAGCCGGGGACCCCAATGATGTTATGTTTATGTTCAAGTATTTAAAATGAAAGTATGATTTCAAAAAAAAATTAAGCATCCTTATGATATATGCACTTGACTCATGCATTCATTCATGTTATGCATTATACTCATGTTTAAGTTTATGTTTATGCTCATGTTTAAGTTTTTGTTTATGCTGATGTTTAAGTTTATGTTTATACTCATGTTTAAGTTGATGTCTATGCTTATGATTTATGCCAAGACTATGTTTATGTTTATGTCTGAATTATGTTATGCTAAGGTGCTTTATGCGATTATGTTAAGTGACGCATGGTTTTAGTGAGTAGGAAAAAGGGTCTTACTAAGCCTATGTGCTTATAGTCTTATGTTTCTCGTACCGCAGATCAAGCAAGAGGCTATTAAGGGAAGCAGCAGGAGGGGCAAAAGTATTTGTGTGTGTGGCGGTGACATGGCAAAAGATTTCTTTTATTTATACATATTGCATGGCTTGAGTTTTGAAATACCTTCTTAGAATCTATGTTATGTTTATGATGGTTCTACCTACCGAACAACCTAAGACTCATGATGTTCACGGATATGTTGTTTGCTACTTATGATGACGTATGCTAAGTCCGAATGTTATTATGTTCATGAATGGCAAGTTAGGCATGTATAGATGTTTCATGTATTAGTAGCATGATTAAAAGCATGTGTAGAAAAAGTTTCGCTGCATTAAGATGTTCGATAAGCTCATGTATGTTAAGCGTAACGCCGAAAAAAAAGTCGGGCGTTACAGGTTGGTATCAGAGCAGTTGCCATCTCACTACACACACATCATGCCTCCTTCCTGTCGCTTCCAAGTAAGTACCTCTCTGCATATTTTATGGTAGTAAGCACTTTATAGGATATCTTATTATTCTAGGATATGTAAGTATGAATGACACCTTATGGTAGATAATGGAAAGTAATTGCATATTTTATTTACGAAGATATGTACACATGTACATAAGAATGATATTTTATTATTTAGAATTTAAGGGTAGGAATAACGATAACTCACCTTATCCATACTTGTCCTTCATGAAGGAAAGCATGACTAGAAGACAGAGTAACAGACTTAATGAGACTACTCCCTTGCCTGACCTGATGTAATTAGTAACTCAACTTCAGCGTCAAGTTACCGAGCAGAAGCAAACCATTAATACCCTGATGAACCAACAAGAAAATTCTACCGCCCCACCGACGAACCAGACTGATATACCCGTCGCGCCTACGGTTACGCAAACTCCCCCAACGGGCTCAACCCCTATAGCACGACAAGAGGCTTATCTGATCCAGTGGTTGCGGCTGAAATCGAAAAATTTCTCGGGTATGGGTGAACCGTGGGACGCCCAAGCGTGGTTCAAAACCGTAGAGAGTACAATGGAGCTGCTGGACTGGCCTGAACATGAGAAGATCAAGTGTGCATCATTCTGGCTTTCTGGGATGCCAGAATGTGGTGGGAACAGGTCAAGGCCAAGAGACAGGTGAATCAGATGACATGGACGGACTTCGAATCAGAGTTCTTCGAGGAATTCTTCAATATGCGCGTCACAAATAAGCACTACGACGAGTTCACAGAGTTCCGACAGGGTAGCCTCTCAGTCAACGAAGCCGTGAAGAAATTTAATCGACTGACTCGCATATGTCCTGAGCTCGTCCGCACTGAGAAGGAAAGGGTCCGACTTATGATAAAAATGTTATGACCCGAAATAGCCCTGAACGTGGCTGGCGGAGTTAACAGACCGCAGACCGCTGAGGAGCTGTTTAGTAGTGCCCTACTGACCGAGCATTATCTGAACAGTATCAATCAGCAAAGGAAAGCATTAAATGAAAGTAAGAATCTAGTTCACTCCGAGATTCTCGATTCTTCATTTTTCATTATCTCTAATGCCCTTCCTCGCATTATCACTTAGGAGGTCAGAAATCCCAAACTACCAATGCTAATTGGAAGGGGAATCCGAGTGGTAAACGGCAGCCATGGAATAACTCCCAAGGGGGCCCAGCAAACAAACAGACCAAGTTTCCCCTATGTGCTACATGCGGGAAAATGCACCCCGGGGAATGTCGCAGAGGTACGAACCGGTGCTTCATCTGCGGAGTGGAAGGGCACATGGCCTCTTACTGCCCTACCAAGAACCAGGCACCTCCTCAGCAGCTTGTTCAGTACCAAGGTCCGCCGGCGAAACTACATTACATACAAGCAGAGCCGGAGAGTACCCACTCGTTTATCTCTACATTCTACACTAAGAAGATAGATACGTCCCCACAAGTTTTAGACTGCAAGTTCTTAACAACTCTACCTTCAGGAGAAATAATGGCATCCACTCACGTACTGCATGCGGTGCCAGTCGGAATCGCAGGAAGGGAACTCTACTGCGATCTGATAGTACTCGACATGCAGGACTATGATGTCATAATGGGGATGGATTTTCTGAGCAAATATGGTGCTTCTGTCGAGTGTCATAAATGAAGGGTGCTCTTTCAACCTGAGGCAGATTCTATGTTTGAGATTATCGGGGAGCCAAGGAAAAGAACTGGGAAATTTTTATCGACTCTAAAAGCACAGCAAATGTTGGACAAGGGATATACTGGTTTTCTAGCACGCGTGGTTGATGCAGGGTAAGTAAAGGATCAGAAGTTGGAAGATGTCAGAGTTGTATGCGAGTACCCAGAAGTGTTCCCAGATGAATTACCAGGATTGGCTCCGGATAGAGAAGTGGAATTTGAGATAGAAGTGGTTCCTGGTACTAATCCGATCTCCAAGGCACCTTACCGTATGGCGCCGGCTGAACTAAAGGAACTTCAAGCACAACTACAGGAGCTACTTGACAAGGGACACATTCGCCCTAGTCATTCCCCATGGGGATCTCCGGTGCTGTTTGTGAAAAAGAAAGATGGATCCATGCGAATGTGCATAGATTACCGAGCACTGAACAATGTGACGATCAAGAACAGGTGTCCCCTTCCGAGGATACATGATCTGTTCGATCAATTGAGGGGAGCCATGGTTTTCTCGAAAATCGATCTAAGGTCTGGGTATCATCAAGTTAAAGTAAAACAGGATGATATTCCGAAGACGGCTTTCCGAACAAGGTACGGGCATTTTGAATTCATTGTTATGCCCTTCGGCGTGACAAATGCTCCTGCTATGTTTATAGATCTTATGAATCGGGTATTTTCATCTTTTCTCGATAAATTTGTTATCGTTTTCATAGACGATATCCTTATTTATTCGAGAAACTAAGAAGAGCACGCTGAGCATTTGAGGATAGTATTACAGACTCTTCAGGAAAGACAACTGTACGCCAAGTTCTCCAAGTGCGAGCTCTGGCTCGATCAAGTAGCTTTTCTGGGCCATATTATTTCCAAGGATGGGGTGATGGTAGACCCAACAAAGATTGAAGTTGTGATAACTGGAGCCGGCCGAAGAACGTCAGCGAAATCAGAAGTTTTCTTGGACTGGCCGGCTATTATCAGAAGTTTGTGGAGGATTTTGCGAAAATAGCAGCCCCTTTAACAGCTCTCACTCGAAAGGATAGGAAATATGAATGGACAGAAAACTGCGAAAGGAGTTTCTTAGAGCTAAAGAGAAGACTTACCAGTGCTCCGATTCTTACCCTTCCAGAAAATAACTAGGGCTTTGATATGTATAGCGACGCTTCCCGGTTGGGACTTGGAGCTATACTTATGCAGAATGGTAAGGTCATTGCCTATGCCTCTAGGCAACTCAAGGAGCATGAACAGAATTACCCCACCCATGATCTGGAATTGGCCGCCGTGGTCTTCGCTCTTAAAATATGGAGGCATTATCTATATGGAGTGCAGTGTATGATTTATACAGACCACCAGAGTCTGCGATATTTCTTCACTCAGAAAGACCTGAATATGAGATAATGCCGGTGGCTGGAGCTGGTAAAGGACTATGACTGCGAGATTTTCTACCATCCGGGGAAGGCCAACAGAGTGGCTGATGCACTCAGCCGGAAGTCAAGTGCCACCTTGATGGCTATATCTATATTACCCCGACCACTCGAAAGAGAAATTATGAATTTTGGAGTTGAGGTCATCTCAGGACGGCTCTCTACCATGACAATATCACCGACATTGTTCGAGGACATATTAGACAAACAAGATAATGATCTAAGTCTCCAGAGAATCAAACAGGAGATCCTAGAAGGAAAGAGTGATGACTTTCATGTCAACGGCAGGGGAGTACTTTACCTTAGGGATCGTCTATGTATCCCTAATGATCCGGAGCTGCGAAAAGAAATATTGGCAGAAGCTCATCGAACCCCTTATTCGATGCACCCGGGATCCACCAAAATGTATCAAGACCTGAAGGGAAAATTCTGGTGGTCCGGTATGAAAAGAGATGTGGCTCAGTATGTCAGTACTTGTCTGACCTGCCAACGAGTGAAGGCAGAGCATCAACGGCCCGGAGGAGTCCTACAGCCACTTCCGATTCCGGAATGGAAATGGGAAGATATCTCTATGGACTTCATTTCAGGACTTCCCAAGACGACAAACGGATATGATGCGATATGGGTGATTGTGGACAGGTTGACGAAGTCGGCTCATTTCCTAGCAATCAAAATGACCTTCTCGATGGAGCAACTAGCTCAATTATATGTTAAGGAAATAATCAGACTTCATGGTGTTCCTAGGACCATCATCTCAGATAGGGATGGTCGTTTTACCTCGCATTTTTGGAAATGCGTTCAGAAGTCTCTTGGCACTAAGTTACGATTCAGTACAACTTTTCACCCTCAGACTGATGGGCAAACTGAACGAGTGAATCAAGTACTAGAAGACATGTTGCGAGCTTGTGCCTTGGATTTCAAGGGGAACTAGTGTCGGTATCTATGCTTGGCGGAATTCGCTTACAACAATAGCTACCAAGATACTATTGGAATGGCACCTTATGAGGCTTTGTACGGGAGGAGATGTAGGTCTTCGATCTGTTGGTACGAAGGTGGTGAAAAGAAGGAAATGGGGCTCACAACGGATGTCATTGACAACACCACTCGAGCTATACAGAATATTCGACAATGGATAGAAGCTGCTCAGAGCCGACAGAAGAGTTATGCAGATGTCCGGCGCAGACCACTGGAATTTAACATTGGAGACTTAGTGTTCCTCAAGGTGGCTCCTATGAAAGGGGTGGCGAGATTTGGAAGGAAGGGAAAACTAAGTTCGCGTTATGTGGGGCCATACCTGATTCTGAAAAGAGTTGGTAAGGTGGCATATGAGCTAGAGCTGCCTCCAGAGATGTCGGCTATCCATAACGTGTTCCATGTGTCGATGCTTAAAAAGTGTATCCCAAATATGGACCAAGTGATCGAGCCACAGATAGTACAGGTTCAGGAGGACCTAAGTTATGAAAGCAGACCTATCCAGATCTTGGATCGGGAGGTCAAGAAGCTAAGGAGTAAGGAGGTACCCCTAGTCAAGGTCCTATGGCAAAGTCAACAGTTCGAGGAAGCTACCTGGGAACGCGAGGACGAGATGAGGCGCAAGTACCCTGAGATATTCTAAGTTCGGGGATGAACTTTCATGAGGTATGGGGGATTGTAACAACCCGAAAAATTCTCTTAATATTACTTTAAAATATTGAGCATGTCTAGATAATTTTTCGAGGGACCTAGAAGTGTTAGTACGAACCTTAGCCTAGAAATCCATGATTTTCTCATTTAAATTGAGAAACTAGGTACTAATGGGCCTTATATGGGTTTTCTAGTACCATAATTTTAGAGGATTTTAGGTGGAATTTAATATAAAATAAATAGATTTTAATGAGGAATATTAACATGATTATGGGAAAATTTTTAGAGAATTTTAGGAATAATAGAGACATAAAATAAAAAAAATAAAATAAAAAATTAGTGCATGCACCAAGGATTAAACCTTGGACCTCTTGTACAACCATGCATGCTCTAACCAATTCACCTAGCAAGGGAGTGCTATGAGGGAATGAAGTGGATTTTTGATAAGGCTTGGGAAGAAGGAGGAGCCATCAAGGGAAGAGACACTATGACTCTTCACTTACCCCCCTTAATGTGGATTAAAAGCATAAGAGGAGACGTTACCTTTCTCTTCTCTCATTCCATTAATTCATTTCCTCCTTCTCTTCTTCTTCCTCCCCTCCTAGCCGAAAACCCCAAACCCCATTCCCATGGAAAAAAACTCCACAAGGAGACTCCCTTTTGAAGATCTAGGTTCTCTTCCAAGACTACAAGGGCTAAGGAGAAGTTTGGAGGCAAGAAGGTCCTTCCTACTTCCTTGTCCAAGGATTTAATCCAAGATAAGGGAAGGTAAGACCCCTCTCACCTGTGGTATGATTTTTCTTGATGCTTAACAAGATTTAGATGGTTGTTTAAGATTTAAGTTGGGAAAAAAACCATGAAGTGGTGCCTAGGGTTTCGGCCAAGGCTATTGCTTGGGCTTAGGAATGATGTAAATTTTCTTTTGTGCTCTTAAATGTTTCATGATGTTATGTAAGACATAGATTATGATCTAGAGAAATTTTTGATGCCCTAAAACCCATCTAGGGTTTCGACCACATCAAGTATAGGGCTAGGGATTAATTTTAATCCCTCAAGCATGATTGGTATGTTTTGCTATGATAGACTATGGATGATAATAGAGACTTATATCAATTTTCTAGGGGTTATTTCTCCCCTAGGGTTTCGGCCAAGCATGAATAAGGTCTTGGACTTTGGGGTTAAAACCAATTAAGGGTCCAAGTGGGTTCCTATTACATGATAAGTAAGGTATTGGAGATTAACTATGGTTATGCAAATTTTTCTAAGGACCTAGGGCCCTCTAGGGTTTTCGGCCAAGTCCCTAATCTAAGACTTGGTTTGGGTTAAGTTCTCAAGAATGACATGTATGTATACTATGTACCCTAACCATGCATGTTTTATGAATGTTATGTATATATGTCATGCTTTAGGAATGACATGTATGTATGCTATGTACCCTAACCATGCATGTTTTATGAATGTTATGTATGTATGCCATGCTTTAGGAATGACATGTATGTATGCTATGTACCCTAACCATGCATGTTTTATGAATGTTATGTATGCATGCCATGCTTTAGGAATGACATGTATGGATGCTATGTTTTACGAACAATATGTATGTAAGTCATGTCTCATGAATGCTATGTATGTATGCCATGCTTTATGAATGATATGTATGTATGCTATGTTTAAGAATGAAGATGATGAACGAAAATGATAACCATGACCTAGACAAAATGATGTAAGCATGACATATCTTATGAATGAAAATGAAGAATGATGATGAATGTTCATGCCTTTAAGGCATCATGATGTTAAGTATGAATGATGAAATGTTAAGTATGTCTATGTCATGCTAAGGGATGGGCACCTTAAGAATGCCCCGGTTCTGGACTACCGACTAAGCTGTCCACGGTTCTGGAACTACCGTAGCTGTTCCTATGATATATCAAGTATGAATGATGAAGTATGCATATGTATTTTACTTTATGAATGGGCTTGTACCGGACCGAAGTAAGGGTCCAAGGGATGGGCACCTAAGAACGCCCCGGTAAGGCCCCGGTTCTGGACTACCGAAGCTGTCCACGGTTCTGGGACTACCGAAGTTGTCCAACAGGGATGGGCACCTTAAGAACGCCCCGGTTCTAGGACTACCGAAGCTGTCCTTACCCTAGTAGGTCGATGCTAGCTACCTCGTATTTACTTAGGGATGCACGCTTATGATGTATGTATGTGGTACAAGCCGGGGACCCCTATGATGTTATGTTTATGTTCAAGTATTTAAAATGAAAGTATGATTTCAAAAAAAAAAATTAAGCATCCTTATGATATATGCACTTGACTCATGCATTCATTCATGTTATGCATTATACTCATGTTTAAGTTTATGTTTATGCTCATGTTTAAGTTTATGTTTATGCTCATGTTTAAGTTTATGTTTATACTCATGTTTAAGTTGATGTTTATGCTTATGATTTGTGCCAAGACTAAGTTTATGTTTATGTCTGAATTATGTTATGCTAAGGTGCATTATGCGATTATGTTAAGTGACGCATGATTTTAGTGAGTAGGAAAAAGGGTCTTACTAAGCCTATGTGCTTATAGTCTTATGTTTCTCGTACCGCAGATCAAGCAAGAGGCTATTAAGGGAAGCAGCAGGAGGGGCAAAAGTATGTGTGTGTGTGGCGGTGACATGGCAAATGATTTCTTTTATTTATACATATTGCATGACTTGAGTTTTGAAATACCTTCTTAGAATCTATGTTATGTTTACGATGGTTCTACCTACCGAACAACCTGAGACTCATGATGTTCACGGATATGTTGTTTGCTACTTATGATGACGTATGCTAAGTCCGAATGTTATTATGTTCATGAATGGCAAGTTAGGCATGTATAAATGTTTCATGTATTAGTAGCATGATTAAAAGCATGTGTAGAAAAAGTTCCGCTGCATTAAGATGTTCGATAAGCTCATGTATGTTAAGCATAACGCCGAAAAAAAAGGCGGGCGTTACAATATCCTGCATCACAAAGTTGACTCACACTAAGTACATTAAACTACATTCCCTTAATTAAAAGAACTTTATGGATAGTGAAGTAGGAGATACCTCAATGGTGCCCCTACCAATTATTTTGAGTTTCCTACTATTTCCAAAAGATACGGTTCCTTCTCTTAGATAGCTAATAGTGGTGAACTTGCTTACATCTCCGGTCATATGCCTTGAACACCCGCTATCCACTATCCACATTTTTGAGGCATCCTTCACCTTCACCTAAGCAACACGGAAAACACAAGCTTTTGGTACCCAAATGTTAGTTCCACAAGAATCATTTAAATATTTCTTTGGTACCCAAGCCTTCTTTGCATTCCCCTTAACACCTTGTATCCTAGAGGCACCCTTTCTACCCATAAGTGAAACAAAAGCTACCACCTTGGTTTTTGGCCTATAACCTATCCCGACTTTGTTATACACGGCTCTTTGGCTATTTATGATCATATCAAGGTTGTTAGAACCAACTTGAAATTTTCTAAGTGCCTTGGTTAGGTCTTCTACCTTTTCCCTTAGTTCCCTATTTTCTTTTACAAACATGAATCATTTGACATGGTAGAGGGAACATGCAAATTGTCCTTAGATTTCATGGATTCTAATTTAAGCATGCAAACTTCATTCTTTAATTCTTTAACCTTTCTCCTAGCCTTAGCGAAATCATGATTTGTACTAGTAATAATTTTGATAAGAGTAGAGGAGGGTAAGCTATATAACTCACTTACCGATACATCGGATTCGGATGATGAGCCTTCACTTTCATCTTTACTACTTGAACTCCTCTCGTCTTCGGATGACTCCAAGTTGTCCACTCCCATTAGTGCGAAGTGTGACACGTGATCTCCTTCTTCCTCCGATGAAGATGGATCATCCCAAGTAGTTTTGAGATTTGTGACACTCTTCTCTTTTCCCTTGGATTTCTTCTTGTCACCCCTCTTTTTCTCCTCCTTCTTTTCTTCTCTTCTCTTTAGTTGTGGGCACTCATTCGTCATGTGTCCCTCTTGGTGGCAATTATAACAAATGATCTCTTTTTCTTTGCTCTTACTCATTGAACCTTTCCTACCAAGAGACTTGTTAGAAAGACTTTTAAAGGCTCTATGCATTTTCCTTACCATGAAGCCTCTTGGTCGCTATCCATTGAAGTGCTTGACTCCTCCGAGTCGGATGATGATGAATAGACGACCTTCTTCATTTCCTTCTTCTTTTTCTTTACCTTTTCTACAATAAATGCTACAACTTTTTCTTTAGAGGAAATGTTAGCTTGCACATGTAACTCAAATTCACAAAATAAATCATCTAACTTTACCATAGAGAGATCCCTTGATACGTTGTAGGCATCAACCATTGATGCCCACAATGTAGTCCTAGGGAATGATTGCATAACATACGTCACAAGATCTCGGTTCTCAACCTTTTCACCAATTACATGGAGCTCGTTGATTATTTCTTTGACCCTTCCATGTAGTTGGCTTATCGTCTCGTTGGCCTTCATGGAGAGCGAATGTAGTTGGGCAACCAAGAGGTCCTTCATTGCCCTTCTTGACTCATTGGACCCTTCGTTGAGTTCGACGAGCTTGTCCTAAAGTTCCTAGGCGCTCTTGAAAGACCCCACCTTGTTTAGTTGTTCCTTTGATAATTCGCATTGAAGCGTTGTAGTGGCCTTCGCATTGGCTTGCGCCTTCCTCATTACTTCCTTGGTCCAATTCCTCATCGGTAGTGGCTCTCCTTGTTCAATGACGGGCGCATCGAAGCCATCTACAACACTCATCCAATTTTCAATATCGTTCATTAAGAAGTACTCCATCCTACATTTCCAATAGGCGAAGTTATTTCCGTCGAAGAATGGTGGCCTTGCGGTGCTATAGCCCTCTTGAAAAGCCATTTCTTGATACTCCGGTCGACGATGAGTTCTCCCGATGCGAACTGGCTCTGATACAACTTGTTAGATCGTGGCGCTTGCTAGAGGGGGGGGGTGAATAGCAATTTTCTTAAACTTTCTCTATAAGATGGTTAGCACAGTACAAATAAAATAATGGAAAATATGAAATTCAACGCTAACAAGAAGAATTTACTTGGTATCCACCCCGAAAGGTGACTAATCCAAGGATCCAAGCACAAGCACACTCTCCACTATGAAAAGCCTCCATCAAGGTGGAGAAAACCTTTACAAGGTTGTCTTCTTCCTCTTTACAAGATGGAATTGAAAGCGAGAGGAAGAACTGATGACTCTTTGCACGACAGCACTTTAGGACACTTAAGAACCATACCTTTGTCGTGCCAAAAAGTTCCCCTTTAAATAGTGTAAAGGACAACTCCTAAAGTCATCCAGCCCGATACCTGTCGACTGCCCCTGGGGCAGTCGACTCGTCTAGCCTTAATTGGTAGCTAACAGCTAAATCCAATGGCTAGTTTTCGGGGTTACCAGTTGACCGTCCCATGGGCAGTCGACTAATGTCTTGGGAAGTTCAGGCAGTCGACTGATTTTCCCCCAGTCGACTGCCCAGCTTATACAAGCACTCTTCCTCACTTCAACGACCCTCCTTCACGTGTGCCTTCAAGTATACTCCCTTGGCTTGTCCCTTGAAGTCCTCTTCCACAGTCTATCGTCCCTCGGATGCGTACGCAAGCCCTCGGCTTGCCTCCATGCCACCCTTCATGTGTGCCCTTTGAAGTCCACTTCCCGGCTTGCCCTTGGAGTTCTCTTCCCTCGGCTCTCGTCCCTCGGATAAGTCCTCCATGTGTGATTCTCCAAGTCCTGCAAATTCAATCACACATATCAAATAACAAGATAACACCTTAACCTTAAGCATATTGACACACACACATCAAAACCATGATCTTCCCAATCATCCTTGGGTCGATTGCCCCAACAATTATAATAGATTTCATAGGGGGTCTTATTATGTCTTTTATTAATACGGATTCTATTTTAAATATAGCAGACAGTGTTAACTACTTTTACCCAAAAGTGATTAGCTATGTTATATTTATTAATCATGGTTCTAGCTGCTTCTAGAAGGGTTCTATTTCGTCATTCAACTAGACCATTTTGATGGGGAGACCTAGGGCAGGATAATTCATGAAAATATCCATTTTTATTATAGAATTCAGTAAACTTTAGATTTTCAAATTTGCCCTCACGATCACTTCGAATTCTTTTAATTTTGTCATCATTTTTATTTTCAAGAATTTTAGTTAATGATTCAAAGGATTCATGACATTGAACTTTGATTTTAAGAAATTGGACCCTAGTAAATTTATAATAATTATCAATTATAACTAAGCAGTATCGGTTTCTGCTTAGTGACATGACACCATGAGTGTCAAATAGGTCCAAATGTAGGAGCTAAAGTACAGATTGGGTCTGGTCGAGCTGGGTATGTTTGTGAGTAGACTTGGTTTGTTTACCCTGTTGACATGGATGACAAATTGAATTTTCAAGATTCCTAAGTTTGGGTATGCGTTTGACTAGTCCTTTGTGGCGAGTCTGGAGATTAGCTTTAGATTGGCATGTCCTATTTTCCTATGCCAGAGTTTAGTTTCTTCTACCTGAGTTAGATAGCACTTAAGTGAGGTAGGTAGGTTTATAATATAGACGTTATTTTTCCTAAGTCCTTTCAGGGTAACCTCTGGTCTTACAAGTTCTTAATCAAACAATCTTGGTTGGTAAAAGTGACTAAGTATCCAGTATCACAGATCTGACTAATACTAAGTAAACTAATTTAAAACTATCAACCAAAAGGACCCTTTTAATAAAGTCGGAGCTCAGTTTAATGTTATTTGACTCGATTACCTTAAGTGTAGCGTTGTTGCCAAACACCACTATTCCTAGGTCCTTGTATTTTAGCTTGGTGAACTTTGACTTGTTTCTAGTCATATGTCTGGAACACCTACTATCCAACAACCATTGGTCCAAATCATTATGTTCCTACAGATAAAGTGGCTTAGTTTGGATCCTGTTTAGTAGAAGTACAGGATAGGTTGTTCAAGTTCACTTTCCTAGTCTTTCTCACCCAATATAAGTGATCAAGCATGTTAAGCCTAGGTTGATTTTGTGAGATAGAGTTCAGTCTAACTAATTTGATTTGATTAGCTAGATTGATAAGAATTTTGAAAAAGTATTTTTGAAGAAAAAATGAAAAAGAGTTTTTGAAAAAGATAAGGTAGAATTTTGAAAAGGAATTTTTAAAAAAAAATTGAAAAGAAATTTTTGGAAAAGATTAGGATTAGTCTAATTTTATTTATCCTAATCATCTCACCCATTTCTAAGTGACAAAATAGGGTACCTTATTTGTTTTGTGAGATGATTTCAATTTTATCTTGAAGTTAGGTTGATTCTAAGATATGATTGAAACTTCAGTTAGATTCAGATTTAAGAATTATTAATTTTAAAATATATTTCAATATTTGGCTTCCAGGTCTTGGCGAGACACAAAGGTCTTCTTTGGCCTTGGCCTTATTGGATCAATAACCCTTTCCTAGACAAACTCGCATAAAGAAATAATATCATTAAATTTCTCGTTCAGAATTCTTGGTCTAAGTAGTCGAGGATGTCGTGAGGTAGCTTCGGCTAGTTCCACCAGACTAAGACGATGAAATAGAAGACGTCTTCTTCTACTTGACTCCCCAGATGGCTTTCCTAACGTACTATCAGCTCGCCTCACCCTAATACTAGGTTGTGCATGTTTCATTCAAATTTTATCCTTAACTAACCATTTTTAATCCTAAGCAAGATAAAAATAATAAAATAAAACAAAATAAACATACATCAGAAATGCTATTCAATCAAAGCTACCTAACCGCATGAATGGTCTTTCTATTTGCTCCCCCTAGATCATATCCTTGATTTGGTCTATTTAAATAAAGGATATGAATATTAGGGATCCAATATTGATTTGGTCCGGCTTGATTAATCAAGGTTGATTTAGGGACCCATGCTTGGACTCGGTTGGTAGGGCGGTTCACTACTGAATAATAAGACCTATATCACGAATTGATTTTAAATCTAATTCCGAATAAATTCAGAATAGATTTCTATTTTCCATGAATCAAATCATGATTCTTGGAACCCAGGGTAAACTATTTTAAATTTGCTCTGAGTTATTTGACTTGGGCTTTCAGAGAGAAATTCTCTTCCTCAAGTCTTTGGACTTGAGTTGAGGTTTCAACCTGAACTTTCTCAGTCAAAGGACTCGAGCTAGTCTCTTCCATAAGAACTGTTACCTCCTCTTGGAGAGACTTGACCCGGTCATTTGACTTAGCCAATTTGTGAGAAAAATAAGAGATAAGTTCGTAAAGATCCGATTCAGTATAACCTGTTAGCTTGAGTCGGCCAATTTTCGACAATGAGATTGTTCCATCCTCTATTTCCTTTTCTGATTCAGAGTCAACGCTGATCTCATCTTGGATCGTTAATGCGAGGAGGTTAGAGTGCATTGGTTCATCCTCATCCGATTCTGAAGATGACTCATCCCAGGTTGCTTGCAACGCCTTCTTCCTCCATTGTTTCTTCATCTCTGTTGCGTTTGGGCATTAGGATTTGAAGTGCCCCTTCTTTCCACACCCATAACAGGTGAGATCTGCCTTGCTCTTTGGTCGATCCGGGTCGTCCTTTGGCTATCGGATCTTCTTTTTCTTTTAGGCTTTTCGAGCTTTGAACAACTTCTGGACGACGTTCACAAGCTCTGCCAATTCTTCTTCTTCGGATTCCGAGTCAGAATCTGATTCTGGTTCTGGTGCCTTCTTTTTTATTTTTCTTGCAAATAAAGAAATATCTTTCTCTGAAGTGTACTGTTAATCTGTTTATGTAATTTAAACTCTGAAAATAATTTGTCTAATTTTTTTCTTAGATAAATCCTTAGAAACATTATAAGCATCAACCATAGATGCCCACAGTGAGTTTCTAGGGAAGGAGTTAAGTGTATACCTGATTAAATTATTGTTTTCGATTGTGTGCCTTATGATGTGGAGCCCGTTCATAATTTATTGTATCCGAGCATGTAATTGAGAGGTAGTTTCTCCATCCTGCATCTTTATATTGTATAGTTTATTTAAAAGTAAATCACGACGGCTTACCTTGGTGACGGATGTCCCTTCGTGGAGTTCTATCAGCTTAGTCCATAATTCTCTAGCGTTGCTGAAAGGTCTGACTTGGTTGAGCTCCTCCTTCGTGAGTCTGCATTGGAGGGGTTGCATTGCTTTTGCATCGGCCTGAATTCTCTTTTTGGCAGATGCATCCCATTTATCATAGCTCAATACCGTCCCATGCTCGTCTCTTGGGAGATTGAATCCGATTTGGATTATGATCCACATGTTCACATGTGTCTTCAGGTGAACTTCCATTCAGCTTTTCCGATAACCGAAATTATCCCCATAGAAGAGAGGGAGGCGAGCGGTGTTGTAGCTCTCTTGCATGGCCATTGAGTAGGAAGCAAAAAAGTAGACGACATGCAAAGACAAAAATAAACAAAATGTATCAAGACTCTTGTCTTGGATTAGCAGTGCGAGATAAAAAGAAAGAAAGTAAAATATGCTCGAAAGAAAAAAATAAGGAGTATCCAAAAAAGATACTCAAATGGTGGTTTCACCAAATTGAGCAGCCCCCATTCAGATACCAATTTTAAGATTGAGATATAGTGTTAGAGGGGGGGGGGTGAATATCGCTTAAAAGATTTTTTGGAATTTTTAAAACAATCGAGTACGCAGAGGAAAACAAAACACAGCATGCTAACACAAGTCAGTTTTACTTGATTCAGAGTCTAGACCGTCTCCTACTGCAAGGCCCACGATCTTTGATCGTTTGCGTTGGACAATCACTAATAGTAGAAATGAATGTACAAATTACAAAATTTCAGCGTGCAATAAAATATAAAATATACCAACTCCTTGAATGAGTTGAAATTCTTTGCTCGGAGAGTCTGATGATGTTTCGTCGTCGTCGAGCCTTTGATCGCGCAGCACACAGAAAAACAGAATGATTGCAGAGTGTCAGTTGTTGTTCTGGGGTGCTGGTCTCGACCCCTTTATATAGCAGTCTCCTAGGCGCCTAAAAGGCATTTCAGGTGCCCTAGTCGCAGCATCTTGGGCGAGAATTCTTTCCGCTATGCTATCAAACTTCTATCCTAGCTCAGGCTCCCTAATCCCTTTCAGGCGCCTGAGTGTCGAAGTGGGTCCTCCACTCAGCACTCGCCACCAACCTTGACCATTGCGCCAGCTCAGCCACCCGCTAGCAGCTCCCAGGCACCTAAGTCTCATTCAGGGGCCCTAGTCCAACTTGTCCAACTTTTTAGCTGCAACAATGGTTAGTTCCACACAATAATATGAAGATAATTTTAACAAAGTATGGATTATAGTCAGGGGTGTCTTGGTCATAACTTTTAGGTTTCACTTGAAACCCTAGGTCGGACCGATGCCTACTGTTCCCTCTCGGGGAATGCGTCCTCACCTACTACTCTCAGGAGAAGTTACCTTTAGCTTCATTGGTACCAGGATTCATAGGGAATGTGTTCTCTATAGGGAATGCATTCTCTATAGCTCAATTGGTACCAGGATTCATAAACTTTAGTACTTAGCCTGAAGGTCTAGAGTTCGAATCCTGGGGAAGATAAAAATCCACTGGCTAGGGGTGGGAAGTACTTGTGAGTAACGACCGCCCAAGAGGTCACCAAAGGGGACGCCAAATAGGATTTGGCGTCCCAAGGGGCCGAGGGCCGCCAAGTGGGCCGCCCAAGGGGCCAAGGGGTCGGGTCGTTACAATAAAAAGGCGTCCTTTTATGTAGCGGCCCCGCCTCTATGGTCCCCGCAGGCAACCCTCTAGGCCGGCGACCCTACGGTCTTCCCACCCTTGCCAGTGGGTTTTTGTCTTCCCCAGGATTCGAACTCTAGACCTCCAGGCTAAGTACTAAGAACACACCTTCCCCTTCTTGCTAGAGATGGCTATTAAAGGCGGTAAGGTGAAGAAGAATTACAAAACTTTCACTACTTGCTAGAGTTGGGTATTTAAGGTGGCAAGGTGAAAAACAATACTAACTCTTCATCTTCTTATCCTCTTTAAAGAGATGGTAAATTCTTCACCTTCTCCAAAAGTTGAAGAGTCTTAATTCTTCACCTTCTTATACTCTTTAAAGAGATGACAAATTCTTTACCTTCTCTAAATGTTTAAGAGTATTAAACTCTTTACCTTCTCTTAGCGGACTCTATAGTTGGGTTGGGCCTTAAATGAAAAGGAAGCATATTAAATTAACTTATTAAATCAATAAGTTTAAGGGTTGAAACTAATTTCACACTTAAGGCTCAAACCCATACTATATTAGTTAAACTAAAATAAACCAATCTCTAAATCAACATGCTCATTGTGTGTGACTCAATTAGTTTATGTAACGTTGACAGTGTTTCTAAAATAATTTTAGATACATAAATAATGAGTAGCATTTAGCAATACATCATTGTTACTCAAGTAACGAAAATGTCGAAATCTGACTTGACATGTTGTGTCTATTATCTTGTATAGTTTAGTCCTTTTGTCCTTGATATTTAGATTGATTCATGAGACATAGATCATGTTATCCTCTCATCAATCTATATTTCTTGATCTCTAAGTAGACTCTCTTAACCAAATAAGTTTAATATTTCATATTGACTTATTTGAGCATGGTCATGCATTTAAGTAGTCCTACTCTATCAAGGGACTCATAGTTATTTCTTACATTATATGGAAGAGACAAATCTCATTTACACCACTCATATCCCTCTATACAACTTATTGCATACCCAGTGAATAATTTTCTAGTCCACCTTGTTATTAGTGATGTTTGTCGATACCAAAGTATATAACTCCTTATATAGGAAACTGTAGTGACTTCAGGTTTAAGAATTATTTATACTAATAATAACTATAAGAATGTTCATGACACTTATATAATTATCGATGAAACTTCTCATGACAGGTCAATTCAGTACATATTCTCTAATATATATTTATATGTCAACTTGATATATCATTTCAATGACTTGTCAGATCAATTCATCAGTTGACCTACATAATAGCCTCAATGCATTAATATTGCCCTTATTTATTAATACTTGACTAGAAATATTTAGGAATAATATTATATATATATATATATATATATATATATAAATGACTGTCTCCCAGAATCAAATTCAACTTAGTGATATGTTGTAGATAATAACCTACTATTTTAGACATGATTGTATTTATTCACCTACCACAAGCATAAAGTAAATATAATAAATATAACATTGTCTTTTATTGATAAATATGATATACTATGCCCTAAGTCAATCAACTAATGATTGACTCTTAGGAGGGGCATTAACACAACCATGGTAGGACAAAATTGAATAATTTTTAATAAAAAATAATTTCAAAATGACATCAATAGACTCTAGCTATTCATCAAGGTTGAAGAAATTAAGCTAGCTATAGTGCTAGCATACGTAGAGACCAAGGATCGCTTGTGTTCTCCACGAGGGTTTACCTTCCATCGCCGACCTGGTAGAGCTCTAACTCCATAAAACCTGGTTTGTATGGTACCAACAACACTAAAAATTCAAGAAGTAAAGAAGCATAAAGCTGGTTTTGGGATAAATAATACAAGAAGATAAACAGACTTACTAGATCCTGTTAGATCATGACCGTTTGCTAGAGGGGGTGAATAGCAAATTTCGATTCTTCTACCTACGATGTTAGCGTGCGCAAGCGGAAACAATAATAACACAAATAAACAATGCTAATGTAACGCCTGTAAAATCCTCTCAATATTTTTCCTTAAAATATTGATCATGCCTATATGGATCCTTGAGTAACATATGAATACTAGCATGAACCTTAGCATGATTTCTTATATGAATTAAAAAGCTAAGTACTAATGGGCCTTACATGGGCCCTTCTAGTACCATGACTATTAGTGGACCTTGGGTAGAATTTCAACATAAATAGAAATGAGTTCCAATTAGGAATATTAGCATAACTCTTGGTGGGCTCTTATGTGGGCCTTGCTAAAAATAAGAGTAAATGGAATAAAAAGAAGTGCATGAACCAAGGTTTGAATCTTGGACCTAGAATAGAGGCAAAGCCTCATCATGCATGTACTAACTAATTCACCTAGCAAGGGAGTGCTATTGGAAAAGAGAGAAGATTTTAGATGAAGCTAAAGGAGTTGAAGAGACACCATGTGAAGAGGCACCATGCCCCTTCACTTAGTATGAAAGAGAGGGATGAGAAGTGAAGAGGCACTTAAGTTATTTTCTCCTCTTTTCTTCCACCAAGGCTCTTCCTCTCCCCTCTTCTTCCTCCTTCTTGCCGTGAGACAAAAGGAAGTTTTCCCCTTGGAAAACTTCACAAGAGGACTCCCTCTTGAAGATCCAAAGTTTCCTACAAGGCTACAAGGCAAGGGGTGTTCTAAGGTCAAGAAGGTCTTCACTCTTTTCTCTATTTAAGGTTTATAACCAAGACAACAAGAGGTAAGATTCCCTCACCTTTGGTATAATAGCTTTTATGTTGTTTTCTTGATTTAAGATTTGTTTGGGATCTATGTTGAGAATACTATGTAAATTAGGGCCTTATAAGTTTCGGCCAAGCACCCTTTTAGGGTTTGGGATGATGTTAAAATCTCACTTATACTTTCTAATTCATTCTCATGATAAAATAAGAATGAATTGTAAGTTGTGGAATTTTTGTAGCACCTAAATCACCCTATGAAGTTTAGTCCACCCTCCCCTTTTCATGGTTAGGATTAGATCTAACTCTCCAAGCATGCTTATTATGATTCCCTATGATACAATGGAGGATAATTGTGAGTTATATGAATTTTCCATGGACTTGTGACTCCTCTAGGGTTTCGGCCAAAGCCCCCTTTCCATGCTAGGAATTAGGGTTAGCCCCAATCATGTGTTCTAATGGCTTCCTATGGCATTGTATGTATTGTATGGACATTACTTTAGTTATGGTATCTCACATGTTGCTTGAATCATGGGACTTTCATTTACAAACTTTCGGCCAAGCAGCTAAGTCTAAGGTTTGGGTTAGGCTAAGGTTTCAAGTGTACTTGTTTATAGCTCCTTATGCTATAAATATATGTTCAAGCATGTTGTATGAATTTTATGGTGCCTAAACCCTAACTTTATGTGCTATGCATCATGACCTTGTACGCTTGTGTTATGTGGCATGTTTTAGTAGGTTTTATTTATAGATGTTTTAAACCATATACCATGAACACATGTGTTGTGAATGTTAGTAATATGAGAGAAGTGTCCTAAGGCAATCGCCTTATGATTGTAAACATTTATTTTAATAAATGAAAATTCACTATTTGAGTATACATATTTGTGTATTTGATTGGGATCTTAAACTCATCTACTGAATGCCCACAATACAATTCACAGCATGAGAGAATTTGTGATGGAATCACAACTAGTGATTATCTCTACATGTGCAATTGTGAAGTATTGAAAATATCCCTAGTCGATGAATTGATAAATACGGATACTATCAATTCTGTTGAGACTAGCATGGGTTATTCTCTAATCAGCTGATTCTCACTGGCTGGTGACATTGGGATGTCCGGAGATAAACATGAATGCTAGTTAAGGGAACTAGTTCATTGGAGTGACTGGCTGTAAAACTTCACATGGTAGTCTTTATAAAGACATGTCAGTGAAGTTCTTACCGCAGCTTAAGTGCGATGTTCCTTTGACTTGCGGTGTTCATGTCATCTTGGTCATGGAGACTTATACTTTAACATCTTAAGCAAGCATCTCCAAGGAGGTGTGGACCCAGGATGGTTGGGTATAAGCCGAAGTGCCCGAAGATGTTTAAACAGCCTACAAAGGATTCACCACTCCTAGCGAGGAGATGTATACCCAAGGCCTATCGTTGGATTGTTACTCAAAGCCTCTGTCCAGAGCATGACATGTTTAGAGTATGAGTCTCTTAAATACATGAGAGTAATTAGAAATCCAAAGGACGAGAGAACGTTACTTGGGCTAGGTGTGACGTAGTCAGCCTAGTGGGGACTGACACACACAGACCATGTCCTGAACCAAGTGGGTATAAGATGGTGAAGGGAATGTGGCACGATTCATTAGAGCTGCTGAAGGGTTTTAGAATTATTTCTGAGGTCAATCGTTGATCTTTCGATTAATTGGGGATCATGATGTACTACTAGGTGTCACTCATGATCGTTCTATAATTGGTAAATTATAGACGGCCAACATAAATCGAAAGCCTATTTAGTCACACGCACAACGAGTAATCCGAGGGATTTAAAACGAGTTGAAAATTGGATTTTCCGATCAAGAGAAATAAGTCGAATCTGAATTTATCAGAGGCGCATCGGAAGCTTAAAATGGCTAAGTCTTTTGAAGGCTTATTGGGCGAATTAAATGAGTTTGATTCGCGAGGAGGCGGCTTGGTTTGGCCGGCCAAAGAGGGTCACCACCCTCTTTGGTTTGGCCGGCCACCACATGGAGGGAAACCAATTTATTTGGTTTAAATTATAAAATAAATCAAGCGCGATTTGTTTTATAAAATTATGGATAAATAAATTTATATAAAGAAATTTATATAAAGAGATTTATATAAAGAAATTTATATAAAGAAATTTATAGAAATTTATTCTTTTATGGAAATTAAAATGAACCATGGATTGGTTTATTTTATTTTATAAAATCAATTATGAATTGATTTTTCCATGATAAGAAAAATTTATATAATAAATTTCTTGTAAATTTTATTCCATAATAAAAGGAGAGATGTGTTTGTTTTTATTATAAATTTAGTTATAATAAAACTTGGCATAACGGAATAATTCATAAGAAAATTTATAGGATAAATTTCTTATGAAAATTTATTCCGTTAAAAGGGAGACTTGGCGATAGAGAGGGTACTATATAAAGGAACCAAGGCAAGGCTTGAATTCCAATCAAGAGATAAAGAAGCAAGCTCTCTCTCTCTCTTATTCTCTCCCTCTCTCTCCGGCGCCCCTTTCTCTCACTAGGGTCGGCGCCCCTTTCTCTCTCTAGGGCCGGCGCCCCTTTGTAGAATCTAGTAGTTCTCATCGGCACAAAACTCGTGGATTTGCGAAGTCATCTCGAAGAGAACTCAGCGTGGACGCGAATAGAGGCGGAGCTTCCAAGGGACGCTACGGTTGGATCTCGTCCCTTTCTTCGAGTTACGCGAGGTATTAAGTAAATTAGTTTACTTTTCTGTAAAATTTTAATTTATGATCATGTCTCCACAACTTAAGGTTGCATGCTAGATACGTAGTTAAAAAAATTTAAGAAATTATTTATGCTAATTCTTCCGTTGCACGTAATTAATTATAAAATTACGAACCCGTATCCTTGTCAACATGCACCCGGTCCCAACAGTGGTATCAGAGCGAGGTTAGTGTTCGACATAATCATATAATTGTTTTGTTGAAAACTTTGTCATGATCTCAATTTTGAAAAATTTTTCAATCATGGAAACTTTCCAATTATAATAAATTTTAGATTTAGGAATTTCAATGTTTGGAAATCCTCATGAAATTTCGCAAACTTTTGAAATATCCTAGTTTCTGAAATTTTATGATAATTGTGAAAGCTTCCCATTTTTGGAAACTTTCCAATTTTGGAAATTTCCTATTTTGGAAATTTTCTAATTTTGGAAATATGTAAGTTTTCTTTGTACCAGAAACTTAAAATTATTCTGAAAACCTATTATGAAATCTCGCAATTTTGGGCACTTTCTTTCAAGAAAGTCTAGACAAATTTATGGATCATTAATTGACAATTAAATTCGAATTGGTTTTAAATTATTAACAAAATTCTTTAGTTTGGATTGAGCCTCGGGGAGCCATCCAATTTAAAGTTAGTTGTTGTAATTTAATTTCCCATTTTGAATAAAATTGTCATGTTTAATTTGGTTACGCCTCGGGGAGCGGACCAAATTGGATTTACAACAAATTTCTTTTCTTTGGATATCTGAGCCTCGGGGAGCCACCCTTAGAAAATAATTTGTTGTAATTAATTAATCCATGAATAGAATATGTGATCAAATCTTAGAAATTTGATTTAAGAGGTGATGCTCTTACATATTGTTGTCTCCAAAATTAATTAGGAAAATGGTTTCCTATAGAGTTTTCTTAAAAGAGATTTTCATGAAAATAATATGTGGTTGAATTAAGGGAGTCTGTCTCTTAATTTAATAAGATTTGATTTAGAGAAATCAAAGTCTTAAACATATTATTTCCGAAATTGATTATGACAATTTAGGAAATTGTTTCCCAAAACAATTCCTTGAATAAAGTATGAAATTAGAATTAGGAAATCCGGTTCCTAATTCAATTAATGAAACTTGATAAATTAAGTCACATACATACTTTATTATGGAAATTGTTAGTCATGACATAATTATATGTCATGAATGTGCTTAGAAAAGAAAGGTTGAGACCCAAAACCCTTTACAAAATATTGAGGCCAACACCTTCCATTAATATGGTTAGAATCGGAGTTTTGTTTCTCGTTTGGGTTGATGGACACATCCATGCCCGGCTTGAACCTCAACATGTTCAAACCATGGAATTAGTTTATGAATAATATAGTTGGAGTCAGAGGTCAATCCTTAGTTTTGGTTGTTGGACACATCCAAGCTTGACTAAACGGTTGAATGAGCTCCAACCATATTAAAACTATTTCTTGATTAATGGGTCAGCCTTAAGCTTGGAGCATCGATTTGTTGTGCCACAGCCAAGGTCGATGTAAAGAGAGGTGCAGTTGGGTGCTATGTATAATGTTGCATACTTGTTAATGAGTTAACAACCCAATGATTTATGCAAACATTCAATTAGTTGATAGCATAAAGTGATAGTTACATATATGTGATATGTAATCGGTATAATTACCTACCTTCATAGCTAAGAATAACTTGATGGCCACAGCCATGGTTGTTCTTATCTATGGTTGGATATCAACCTATTTGGAGATGTTCCTACGATCTCCCGAATTGATAAAAAGGGTTATTCAATTTGAAAAATTAAATATGATTTTATTAATGTATGTTGATATATTATTTAATCATTCTTCTCACATAATCTCAATTTGTATTTCTAGGATAATCACTTGATCATGTCTTCTCTGAATTTGCGTTCCATTTTGGACACCAATAAACTAACTGGGCCAAACTTCATGGACTGGCTTCGAAACCTGAGGTTAGTCCTCAAGGCAGAGACGCTTGCTTATGTCCTTGAGGATCAACTTCCTAACCGTCCTCCAGAAGATGCAACTCCAGACCAGCTAATGGCCTATCAGAAACATGTGACCGATTCTGAACTTGCGAGTTGCATCATGCTAGCCTCTATGATACCTGAGCTGCAAAAGCAGCATGAGCATATGGATGCTTATACCATCATCTTCCATCTTCATGAGTTGTTTGAAGAGCAGGCGAGATCCGAAAGGTTCGAAGTCTCCAGACTCCTCTTCACCTCTAGGATGCAGGAAGGCACTTCTGCCTCACAGTTTGTGTTAAAGATGTTGGGGTACATTGAGCGACTGAGCACACTCGGTTTTGCAATGGATCATGAACTAAGTATTGACTTAATTCTGCATTGTTTGCCCAAAAGTTATTCATAATTTGTGATGAACTATAGGATGAACAAGCTGGAGACTACCATTCCTGAGTTGCTCAACCTGCTGAAGACTATTGAGCCTTCTGTAAAGCAGGATCAGAAGACGATACTGTTAGTTGGTTCCTCGAAGAAAGGTTCTAAGAGGAAGGCCAAAGAACAGAATAAAGGAAAGAAGAAAAAGGCCAAAAAGATTGAAAAGACACCAAAAGGCACTTGCCATCACTGTGGCAAGGAGGGTCACTGGCGATGAAACTGCAAGGTTTATCTTGAGTCCTTGAAGAAGAAGGCATCCGATGCCCCATCCTCTTCAGGTATCTTCGTTATTGAATGTCACTCTATTTCCTCAAATACCTGGGTACTTGATACTGGGTGTAACTCACATATATATAATGACATACAAGGGCTAAGGAATAGAAGAAGACTCGTCAAGGGAGAAGCGAATTTGCGAGTTGGAAATGGAGCAAATATTGCTGCTGTTGCCATCGGAACATATTTGCTAAAGCTCCCTACTGGACGTGTTTTAGAATTGGATAATTGTTATTTTGTTCCTTCGTTAATAAAGAACATTGTATCTATTTCATGTTTGAATGAATAGGGTTATCATTTATCTTTTAGTAACAATTGTTGTTACATAACTTTAAATGGCGTTCTTTATGGGAATGGAACTTTATGCAATGGTATCTACACGTTAGATTTATTCGGTGACATTTTCAATATCGAAGTTAGCAACAAACGTGCTCGAATAGATAATCGAATAGACTCCTACACATGACATTGTCGTCTTGGCCATGTAAGTATGAAACGCATGACCGAATTACACCGATGTGGAATTCCGGAATCATTTGAACCCGGTTCATTTGATACATGTGAATCATGCTTAATAGGCAAGATGACCAAATTACCCTTTTCCGGAAAAGGTAATCCAGTGGGAGAATTGCTTGGTCTAATAAATACTGATGTATGTGGACCAATGTCAACTCTTGCACAAGGAGGCTATAGCTACTTCATCACCTTTATCGATGATCACTCACGATTCGGGTATGTGTTCTTGATGAAACACAAATCTGAAGCTTTTGAGAAATTCAAAGAGTTCATAAATGAAGTGGAGAAACAGCTTGGCAAAAGTATTAAGATACTTCGATCCGATCGGGGTGGTGAATACTTAAGTCAAGAGTTTCAAGATTATCTTAGGGACAATGGGATATTGTCCCAATGGACTCCGCCATATACACCACAGCATAATGGTGTATATGAGAGGCGTAATTGAACCTTGATGGACATGGTTAGATCCATGATGAATCATGCAACTCTTCCAAAATCCTTTTGGGGCTATGCACTTAAGACAGCTGTTTACTTGCTAAACAGAGTCCCGACCAAGGTTGTCTCTACTACTCCATATGAGACGTGGAACAGTAAGAAACCTCACTTAACTCACCTTAAGATATGGGGTTATCCTGCTTACATGAAGCGGACTGTATCAGACAAATTGGATGCTAAGTCTGATAAATGTCTATTTATTGGATACCCTAAGGAAACGAAGGGTTACCAATTCTATCATCCCTTGGAACAAAAGGTGTTTGTTTCAAGGCATGCTGTATCTCTGGAAAGAGAATTTTTTTTACAAGAAAATAGTGGGAGTGGCATTGAACTTGATGAAGTTCAAGAAACTCCAATAGACATTACAGAGACACCTAGTCTAGACCCACAACCAATAACTCATAATGATGAGCTATCAGTTGAACCTAAAACAACACCACCTCTTCGTAGGTCTGATAGGACACGCAATATTCCAGAGAGATACGGATTTCTCATAAGTGAATCGAATGACGTGTTACTCATAAGCGATGACGAACCTATCAGTTATGAAGATGTTCTGAAAAATTCAGAAAGGGACAAATGACTTGAAGCCATGAAGTCGGAAATGGATTCCATGTACGAAAATCAAGTATGGGACTTGGTTAACCCACCTGAAGGGATTAAGCCCATAGGGTGCAAGTGGGTTTTCAAGAAGAAAACCGACATGGAAGGTAATGTTGTTACCTTTAAGCTAGATTAATGGCAAAAGGATATCGTCAAAACAAGGAATTGATTATGACGAAACCTATTCGCCAGTAGCTATGCTTAAATCCATTCGGATGCTCCTAGCCATAGCAGCTCATTATGATTATGAGATATGACAAATGGATGTGAAAACAGCTTTCCTTAATGGAAACCTGCTTGAGGATGTATACATGATACAACCTGAAGGTTTCACATCGGTTGATAAAACCAAAGTATGCAAGCTTCGACGATCCATATATGGACTGAAGCAAGCATCCAGGAGCTGGAACATCCGTTTTGATGAGACAATCAAAGAGTTTGATTTCTCACAAAATCCTGACGAACCTTGTGTGTACAAGAAGGTTAGTGGGAGTGCAGTCGTATTCCTAGTATTATATGTCGATGACATATTACTTATAGGAAACGATATATCAGTCTTACAGACAGTTAAAATTTGGTTGTCCAAAACTTTCTCCATGAAAGACCTGGGAGAAGCAACCTATATCCTTGGGATTAGAATCTATAGAGATAGATCAAAACGGTTGCTTGGTCTTTCGCAGTCTACATATATAGACCGAGTGCTAAAAAGGTTTAGCATGTCGGAATCCAAGAAAGGTTACCTTCCCATCAGGCATGGGATCAACCTTTCAAAGTCTATGTGTCCGCGCACAGAAGACGAGAGGATTTGCATGAATAAGATTCCTTATGCATCCGCGATAGGATCTATCATGTATGCTATGTTATGTACAAGGCCCGATGTATCGTATGCTCTGAGCGTCACAGCAGATACCAGTCGGATCCAGGAATGGATCATTGGGCGGCTGTCAAGACAATCCTTAAGTACTTAAGAAGAACTAAGGATGTGTTCCTAATATATGGAGAAGGAGATATGGTAATACGTGGGTATACAGATGCCAGTTTCCAGACAGATAAGGATGACTCCAAATCTCAGTCTGGATACGTATTTACTTTGAATGGAGGCGCAATACGTTGGAAGAGTTCCAAACAAGACACCGTAGCGGATTCTATCACGGAAGCGGAATATATCGCAGCTTCGGAAGCAGCAAAGGAAGCAGTCTGGATCAAGAAGTTTGTCTCCGAACTTAGAGTGGTTCCAACCATTGATGAAGCAGTACCGGTTTACTGCGACAACAATGGAGCTATTGCACAAGCAAAGGAACCAAGGTCTCATCAGCGATCCAAACACGTGCTTCGCCGCTATCATCTGATCAGAGAGATTATAAGTAGGAATGATATACAAATTGAGAAAATTCCCACTGAAAGGAATTTAGCGGATCCTTTAACTAAGGCCTTGCCTCAGAACAAGTTTGAGGGTCATGTTAGAGCTTGTGGTATTGGATACCCTAGCGATTGACATTAGGCCAAGTGGGAGTTTGTTAGTAATATGAGACAAGTGTCCTAAGGCAATCGCCTTATGATTGTAAACATTTATTTTAATAAATGAAAATTCACTATTTGAGTATATATGTTTGTGTATTTGATTGGGATCTTAAACTCATCTACTGAATGTCAGCAATACAATTCACAGCATGAGAGAATTTGTGATGGAATCACAACTAGTGATTATCTCTACATGTGCAATTGTGAAGTATTGAAAATATCCCTAGTCGATGAATTGATAAATACGGACACTATCAATTCTGTTGAGACTAGCATGGGTTATTCTCTAATCAGCTGATTCTCACTGGCTGGTGACATTGGGATGTTCGGAGATAAACATGAATGCTAGTTAAGGGAACTAGTTCATTGGAGTGACTGGCTGTAAAACTTCACATGGTAGTGTATATATAGACATGTCAGTGAAGTTCTTACCGCAGCTTAAGTGCGATGTTCCTTTGACTTGCGGTGTTCAAGTCATCTTGGTCATGGAGACTTATACTTTAACATCTTAAGCAAGCATCTCCAAGGAGATGTGGACCCAGGATGGTTGGGTATAAGTCGAAGTGCCCGAAGATGTTTGAACAGCCTACAAAGGATTCACCACTCCTTGCGAGGAGATGTATACCCAAGGCCTATCGTCGGATTGTTACTCAAAGACTCTGGCCAGATCATGACATGTTTAGAGTATGAGTCTCTTAAATACACGAGAGTAATTAGAAATCCAAAGGACGAGAGAACGTTACTTGGGCTAGGTGTGACGTAGTCAGCCTAGTGGGGACTGACACACACAGACCATGTCCTGAACCAAGTGGGTATAAGATGGTGAAGGGAATGAGGCACGATTCATTAGAGCTGCTGAAGGGTTTTAGAATTATTTCTGAGATCAACCGTTGATCATTCGATTAATTGGGGATCATGATGTACTACTAGGTGCCACTCATGATCGTTCTATAATTGGTAAATTATAGACGACCAACATAAATCGAAATCCTATTTAGTCACACGCACAACGAGTAATCCGAGGGATTTAAAATGAGTTGAAAATTGGATTTTCCGATCAAGAGAAATAAGTCGAATCTGAATTTATCAGAGGCGCATCAGAAGCTTAAAATGGCTAAGTCTTTTGAAGGCTTATTGGGCGAATTAAATGAGTTTGATTCGCGAGGAGGCGGCTTGGTTTGGCCAGCCAAAGAGGGTCCCACCCTCTTTGGTTTGGCCGGCCACCACATGGAGGGAAACCAATTTATTTGGTTTAAATTATAAAATAAATCAAGCGCGATTTGTTTTATAAAATTATGGATAAATAAATTTATATAAAGAAATTTATATAAAGAGATTTATATAAAGAAATTTATATAAAGAAATTTATAGAAATTTATTCTTTTATGGAAATTAAAATGAACCATGGATTGGTTTATTTTATTTTATAAAATCAATTATGAATTGATTTTTCTATGATAAGAAAAATTTATATAATAAATTTCTTGTAAATTTTATTCCATAATAAAAGGAGAGATGTGTTTGTTTTTATTATAAATTTAGTTATAATAAAACTTGGCATAACGGAATAATTCATAAAAAAATTTATAGGATAAATTTCTTATAAAAATTTATTCCATTAAAAGGGAGACTTGGCGATAGAGAGGGTACTATATAAAGGAACCAAGGTAAGGCTTGAATTCCAATCAAGAGATAAAGAAGCAAGCTCTCTCTCCCTCTTATTCTCTCCCTCTCTCTCCGGTGCCCCTTTCTCTCTCTAGGGCCGGCGCCCCTTTCTCTCACTAGGGTCGGCGCCCTCTCTCCTCCCCTAGGGCTGGCACACCACCTAGGGTTGCCGTGAGCCTCCTCCACCAAGAAGGTGCCAAAGAAGAAGAAGAAGCGGGTCGCGACTCCCTCCTTCCTTTCCCCGGAATCTTGATTCCGTTACTTGGTGGTTAGTTTCCATCTCTCTCTCTTGATATTCTAGTTGTGCCTTTGGAGAATCTAGTAGTTCTCGTTGGCACAAAACTCGTGGCTTTGCGAAGTCATCCCGAAGAGAACTCGGCGTGGACGCGAATAGAGGCGGAGCTTCCAAGGGACGCTACGGTTGGATCTCGTCCCTTTCTTCGAGTTACGTGAGGTACTAAGTAAATTAGTTTACTTTTCTATAAAATTTTAATTTATGATCATGTCTCCACAACTTAAGGTTGCATGCTAGATACGTGGTTAAAATAATTTAAGAAATTATTTATGCTAATTCTTCCACTGCACGTAATTAATTATAAAATTACGAACCCGTATCCTTGTCAACATGCACCCGGTCCCAACAGTGAAGTAGGCATCATGTTTATGTAGAATTATGTATGCGTTATGTTAAATGCCTTGAACATATGTATTATGATATATATATTATGGTTATGTAAACCTACGCATATTTTATGTTGAATGTCATGAACCTATGTAGTATGTATCATGTTCATATGGTTCCTACCCATGCATGATTTATGATAGATACCATGATCATGTATGCTATGTGATATGTACCATGTATGTAAAAACTTATCTATGCATGCTTACCTTATGTACCATGATCATGCATGCTTTAGGAACTAAGATGATGTTTATGCCTTTAAGGCATAATTATGTATGTATGTCATGCCTTATGAATGAAGATGATGTTGATGCCTCTAAGGCATAATGATGTGTGCATGACATACCTTATGAATCAAGTCTATGTTTGTGCCTTTAAGGCATAATGATGTTATGCATTAACTATGAATGATGAAATACTAAGTATGCTTTATACCATGCTTCATGTATTAAGATCATGTTTATGCCTTTAATTATGCTATGTAAGTTCTATGAATGATGAAATGCCAAGAGCATTTCTTATGATGTAAAAAGAAGCATGTGAAGCTATTTTACTTTATGGATGGGTTTGTACCGGACCCAAGTAAGGTGCAAGGGATGGGCTCCTTAGAAAGCCTCGGTGCTGGGACTACCATAGCTGTCCTCGGTTCTGGGACTACCGTAGTTGTCCAATAGGGATGAGCTCCTTAGAAAGCCTCGGTTCTGGACTACCGTAGTTGTCCCTAGGTTGAAGGTAACCTAGTACCCTAGTAGGTCGAGACTAGCTACCTCGCATTTACTTAGGGATGCGCGTAAATGATGGATATATGTGGTACAAGCCGGGGCCCCCCATGATGTTGAGATTTATGTTTAAGTACTTACAATTATGATTTTCAAATAAGCATCCTTATGTTATGTGCATTTAATTCATGCATTCATTCATGTTATGCATCTATTCCATGTCAAGCATTTTATATGCTTATGTTTTATGGCAAGAACTTCTCTATGTTATGTATTTTATGTGCTTATATTTTATGTCAAGTACTTCTTTATTAGTGAGAGCCCTATAGTCAATCATATGATGATTACTTTTTGGACTCATTGTATCATATTCTTGTATATATATTTCTTATATATAAAGGCATTTCTTATGGTTATTGTACTTATGTGTATTGGTGCCAAATAACTTAGTATAATAACGTCCTTGAGTAGAAGGTTCTTATCTATATCAATCGATTAGTTGAATCGATAGTGAGATGATATAGAGAACACTACTCTTAATTATTCCTAGTCAAGTATTAACATTCAAGGACAATGTTAATGCATAGAGACTAGCATGTAGGTCAACATGATGACTTGATCTCACAAGTCATGGATATGAGATATCAAGTTGACACATGGGTATACATTAGAGAATGTATACTGAATGGCCCGCCATGAGAAAGTATCATGGATCGTTATATGAGTGTCATATACTTTCTCATGTGACTATTAGTATGACTATTAGTCCTTAGACCTGAAGTCACCACAGTTCCCTACATAAGGAGTTATGTACTTTGGTTTCGTCAAACGTCACCCGTAACTGGGTGGACTATAAAGGCGATTACTGGGTATGTAACAAATTATGCGGAGGGATGTGAGTGATGTAGATGGGATCTATCCCTCCTATATGACGGGAGAGATATCATAGTCTTGATAGAGTGAGATCACTAAGTGCATGGCCATGCCCAAATAAGGCAATATGAGATATTGAGCTTATTTGATTATAGTGAGTCTACTTGGAGTTCAAGACACATAGATTGATTTGAGGATGACACGGTCTATGCCTCATGAAAGATCAATCTAGATATCGAGGATAGAAGGACGTTGTCACATATTGTGATGGTCACAATTATTAGTCACAATGGTGATGTTGGATCTCGACATTCTTGTAACTTGGGTAGCAATGATGTGTTGCTAGATACCTCTCATTGCTTATGTCCTTAAATAGGTTTAAGGGCATTGCCAACGTTACAAGAACCTATAGGGTCACACACATAGAGCAATAGATGGAGAATAAGTCCATATGATGGAGCGAGAGTAATGAAGTCAAAGTTTGACTTTGGCTAAATATGGAAAGTCCATAAAAGGCAAGTTTGACTTGACTCAAATTAGACAACTTGAGTTGGACTCAAGTTTGATCCAAGTGTTGGATGAATCTAATCATGGGAGAATAATGAAGTCAAAGTTTGACTTTGGCTAAATATGGAAAGTAAAGGCAAGTTTGACTTGACTCAAATTAGACAACTTGAGTTGGACTCGAGTTTGATCCAAGTGTTGGATGAATCTAATCATGGGAGAATAATGAAGTCAAAGTTTGACTTTGGCTAAATATGGAAAGTCCATAAGAGGCAAGTTTGACTTGACTCAAGCCACATCACCTTGACTTGACCAAGTGATGACTTGGCATCATCATCAAGGCTAAGTAACCTCCCCATTTGAATTTTGAATTCAAATAGGGGGTTACCAAGTGTGGTGGCCGGCCACTTAATGGCCAATAATGACCATTAAGTGGCCTGCCACTTAAACACACATAAAAGAGTTTTGTGTGGGTGTGTGATTGATTCTCTCCTAACTTAGTTTTTGGTTTTTGCTCTCCCTCTCCTCTCTTGTGGCCGAGACCCCAAGCAAGTGCTAGCACACTTTTGGGCTCTCCTCTCCACTCTCTTGCTTGTGTGGATACTTCTAGAGGGTTGCTACTTTGCATCCTTGAGATCCGACACCAACCGAGGAGCGAGCGGGAATTGCGGGGCACGCATCGAAGGTAGTTTTTCTTTTCTCTAATAGATCTAGGTTGTAGATCGGTTTTTAAGCATGTAAACGAGCACTCGTAAATTTTTGAAATGGTTTTCTTCGCTCGGATCCTTTCTATTGGGGCTTTCGGGGTTTCCGCGACGCGAAAAAGCGGTTTTCGTGGCCTGAAAAACCCTACATTCTTATACCATGAGCTCTATGCACTTCCATTATATGTTGAGCACTTCTATATGATTATGTGTTTTCATGTACATCTATATGCCTCCTCATGTCAAATGCTTTATGCATACCTTCTCATGATATGCTTTTGTTTTATGTTACACTCTCTATGTTATGCCCTTTCCATTGACAATATGTGACGTATGATTTTAGTGGGAAAGGGTCTTACTAAGCCTATGTGCTTATAAGTTTTATTTTCTTATACCGCAGATCAAGCAAGAGGATACTAAGCTAAGGGAAGCAGTAGGAGGGGCAAGTGAGTGTGTGTGGCAGTGACATGGCCAAAGAAAAAGAAAAAGATCCTAATACTCATAATTGCCATATATCTTATGGTTTGCAATGCCATCTTTAGTTTTCATGCTATACTTTATGATGGTTTTTCCTGAAGAACAACTTACTAGGAAATTTTATTACTTATGTTGCTTATGAACAACTTATGTTGATTCCTATATCGTGCTTTATTGCTATACTTATCATTGCTAAATTATGATGTTAACATGCTATACCATGATGTGTTCATTTAGAACAATATGTTGGCTTTAAGCTTGATGGTAGGATAAGTTATGTTTAATACAAGCATGTTTAAGAATGTTGTGTCTGCTATGTCTTATGTTACAAAAATGCTAGGTTTACCAAGTAACCATGTTTAAGAATGATAGCTAAGATATGTGAACATGATTCAAGTTTTAATTGCATGTTTTAAACGCATATGTATGAAGTTTTAAATTATTCCGCTGCATTAAGATCTCTATATGCGTATATGTTGTTGATGTAGTCTGACCCTGATTGTTATTTTGGTGTTGACATCGATTTTAGTTTAGGTTGATGATTATGATTATGGTTAAGTCCTGATCGGGGATTAGGCATGATATGGAAAATCCTAGCTTGGAGGGCTAGGTGTTGGAAAAGTCCTAATTCGGAAGGGTTGGGTGAAAAGTCCTAGCTTGGAGGGTTAGGTGAAAAGTGCTAACTTGGAGGGTTAGGTGAAAAGTCCCAACTTGAAGGGTTAGGTGAAAAAGTCCTGGCTTGGAGGGTCAGGTCCTAGCTTGGAGGGTTAAGTTTGGAAAAGTCCTAACTCGGAAGGGTTGGGTGAAAAGTCCTAGCTTGGAGAGCTAGGTGAAAAGTCCTAACTTGGAGGGTTAGGTGAAAAGTCCCAACATGGAGGGTTAGGTGAAAAATTCCTGGCTTAGAGGGTCAGGTCCCTAGCTTGGAGGGCTAGGTTGGATGAAATCCTAGCTTGGAGGGCTAGGTTTGAGTCCCTGGATCGGTCTGGTGACCGATCAGGGATGTTGGCACGCTGCTCCTTCGTGGATCGGTCTGGTGATCGATCCAGCGATGACTGATCGGTCTGGTGACCGATCAGGGAGCACACAGTGAGGTTGGGAACCTACTGTGTGGCTCCTGATCGGTCTGGTTGCCGATCAGGGAGTAGGCCATTGCCTCACTGCTTGGCTCCTGATCAGTCCGGTGACCGATCAAGGAGCAGGCAGTGTCCTCACTACTTGGCTCCTGATCGGTCTGGTGACCGATCAGGGAGCAAACAGTGAGTTGAGTTCCCCCGTTGATCAGTTCCTGAACACTCCGGTGATCGATCAAAGACCTAGGATTTGATTTCTGCGGTTACTGTTCACTCAGAAGTGGATCGATCAGGCTTGAGCATGATCGGTCAGGGAGCTACCTGATCGGTCTGGTGACCGATCAGGATTCACTCTGATCGGTCTGGTGACCGATCAGGCTTGTGTCACCGCGAGAGCTGGGAGTCCCAACAAAGCGGTGGATCGGTTTGGTGACCGACCCACGAGCCCTGGATCGGTCCGATGACCGATCACTTTAATTCAAATTGCACTGTCAGATGCTCTGATCACATCTGAACGTATCCGATTCTCTGCTTTTGATCTCTGATATTTGATTTTCTGAGTGATATGATGTGCTAATGGTCTGATTAAGTTGCAGGTGACAGGGAAGGATTCAAACACTCAAAGAGAGTCAATGGAGGCCTTTCCTTGTAGCAGGTTTGTCCATTTGCCATCTCAGGTTGCAACCGCTGGAGCTACAGACTGGAGCTGCTGACTGGAGCTTGGCTGAGGGAAGCTCAGGGAGTCCAGGGAGAACGCAGTGGTAGCTGGCGTTGGCAGGTGAGCAGTTGGAGGCTACAGTGAGATGGTGTCACCTGGTGCTCAGTGGAGAAACAAAAGGGCGTAGTGGAGAAGAGCAGAGTAGAGTTCGTAGAATCAACTTCTGGCTTGAGTTCTTGCTCGCGATTGTTTTCTCCACACTTTGCTTGTGCGTTCTGAAGTTCCATCATCTTGAGCAAGCAATTGCAATTTGTGAAGCAACCATCCCTTACTTGAGCGCTTGGAGGAAGGAACAAGAGGCTTGGTGAGTCCATCAGCGAGAAGACTCGAACAAAGGTGTTCTTGCGTGAGATCGTCGCTTAGTGGAGCTCGGAAGAAGCTTGCTGTGTTCTTGTTTGTGTTAAGTGCTAAGTAAGATCTTTCTTGTGTTTCATTGTGCTTAAAACTATATCTTTGTTGAAACGCTGTGGAGAGGTTACTCCACCGAGAAGGAGGTTGCATTTTATCCAGTGTTCACCGGGGCTTGATCTGCCGACGATCAAGGGATCACCCACCTTAAGGGCAAGCCAAGGAGTAGGGGCAAGTTATCCCCAAACCTTGTAAACCCTCCTTGTTAGCGATCTTGTTAGTTGTTTTAGTTTGTTTTTGTTTTCTGCATTTCTGCACTACTCTGTTTTATTATGCTTTCGCTGTGCTACTAACGATTGAAGTGCAGAAAATCGATATGTGTTAAAGTCCAAGTGTTTGGCTATATTCACCCCCCCCCCCCCTCTCTAGCCATCCGAGTTCCAACATATGTATGTTCGCGTAGCATCGTCTTTCGCCTACATCATAAGGCGGGAAGGGCGAGCGTTACAGCTAACACCAAACCTTTTACGTAGTTCGGAGATGACGCTCCTACTCCACGGCTGTCCGTAAGGTGGATGATCCCTTGATCCTTCGGTGGATCACTCTCCGGATGCCCTCCGGCTAGCTCGTGTAGCTCCTTGTGGGTGGAGAACCTCGCCACAATCCCGAACACACCTCTGAGCTCTTAGACTACTATTTGACCTTTAACCAAAGCCAAATTCGCCAAGAGTCTTAGCCAAAATGAAGCCCTTTTAAATAGAACTCACTTCTATTTTGGCCGCCACCAGTCGACTACCCCAAGGGTAGTCAACTGCCCCCACTCAAATCCGACCGTTGCAAGCCCAACGTTCAAACAAATCTGACCGTTGCAAGCCCAACGTTCAAATTCTCAACCACTACCAGTCGACTGCCCCACAGCAGTCGACTGATATTTCTGTGGTGTTTCTCAGTCGACTGCCAAACCACCTGTCGACTGCCCTACCTAGGTTTTCCTTTCCGAGTACACTTCTCTCAGAACTCTACCCCTAGGGTTTCCCGAGTACATTTCCCTCAGCACTCGAACCCTCACAACTCAGCTGACTCTTCACCAGCAGCCTCGATCTGTTGCCTTCATGCCTTCTTCGTCTTCAGCCCTCGTCCCTCACATGCGCACACAAGCCTCCAGCTTGTCTTCATGCCATCCTTCACGTATGTCCCTCGGCTCATCGTCCCTGCTATCCATGGTCCCTCGGGTGCACACAAGCCCATAGCTTGCATTCATGCCACCCTTCACCATACCGAAAGTCGTCCAGCTAAGTCCATGTATATCCTGCAACCCTACACACTCAAATATACATATTAAAACACAAGGGTAACCCTAACTTAAACCCTTTTCCCAAACATCAAAACACATGGTCACTCCAGACCACAGATTGCCCCAACAATCTCCCCCTTTTTGATGTTTGGTAATATGTTTAAGTTAGGGAAAACAAATATAATGCAAACATGCATGGATCCTATCACAAGGCATCCCTACACCTAACCTCCCCAAGAGTTAGGACTTTTACCAAAATGGGCTTTTTAAAACCTTCCCAAGGCTCCTCCTATATTGGACTTACAAAGGCTTTTTGAAAACCTCTCTAAGGTTCCCCTTACGCCCGAATGGAGCAACAATGCTCCTCCTTTACCTAGGCTCCCCCTAGACCTAAGATTTCCCGCAAAGGCGTGTTTGGTTTCCAAATTAAACCCAACACTTCTCCCTCTTTGCCATACATCAAACAACTCCAACAATTTCCCCCTTATTAGACTCTTTAACCCCTAATGACCATAAACACACAATGTACTAACCCCCCCATAGGGTTCCACACTTGTTTTACATCATTAAGACACTCTCCAATTGCTGAAACCCATTTTTCAGCCTTTACCAGTCGACTGGGATAGTTACCAGTCGACTGGCACACTGAAAACCCAATTTTTAACTTTCTGGACCCAATTTCATAAATGCGCCAGAAATTCCACAAATCTCCAAAAATTCTCAAATTTTGTGGAGAGGTTTGTGGTACCCATACCTACTTGAGAAAAATACACCCAAAAATGTATCCATCACCATTCCCACGATTGACATAAAATCCAAAACTACCTAAATAGTATAATTAAACCTTGACCTAAAGTCCTAGTTTTGGTTTCCTCTTGATGTCTATGCCCATACCAACCCACAATGCATCCCTAGCATTGATTTATATGGCATTTACACATCAAAAACTAACTTTCATGCTATATGACTCTAATTTCATATTTTCATGCATGATACACAAATCTAATGTGCTAAACCCCAAGAATTAAGACTCAAGTCTGTCTCCAACTCTTTTGGCACACACCATGGTCTATCAAGACCCCTGAGAGACAACTTTCGAGATTCATTTACCATGGATCCCAAAGACTCCTAGAGCTCCCCCATGAGCTCTTAGCCTAGCCACCTCCCTAGGTGACTCAACAATCACTAGGCTACACCAGTGTACCTCTTACAAACTTAACCTTCATAACCTTAGACATCTTGTCCTTGGTTAAGGCCTTCTTTTTCCCTTTAAAAGGCACCCTCATGCCATTTTTGTAACGACCCGAAAAATTCTCTCAATATTTTCTTTAAAATATTGATCATGTCTAGATAATTTTACGAGGGACCTAGAGATATTAGTACGAACCTTAGACTAGAAATCCATAATTTTTCTCATTTAAATTGAGAAACTAAGTACTAATGGGCCTTATATGGGCTTTTCTAGTACCATGATTATTAGTGGATTTTAGGTAGAATTTAATATAAATATAAATGAATTTTAATTAGGAATATTAGTATGATTAAGGGTGAGTTTTAGCATGATTTCCTATTTAAATTGAGAAGTTAAGTACTAATGGGCCTTATATGAGCTCCAAAAATGGGTTTTAATTAGGTAGAATTTAATATAAATATAAAAGAATTTTAATTAGGAATTTTAGCATAATTATGGGGGAATTTTTAAGGAATTTTCGAAATAATAGAAAATAAAATAAAAAAATTAGTGCATGCACCAAGGATTGAACCTTGGACCTCTTGTACAACCATGCATGCTCTAACCAATTCACCTAGTAAGGGAGTGGTATGAGGAAATGAAATAGATTATCGTTAAGGCTTAAGGAAAATGAAGAGACACCATGACTCTTCACTTACCCTCCTTAATGTGTTATAAAGAGGGGGCATGGGAGTTACTTTCTTCTTCCTCCTCCCTCATTCTAGCCGAAATCCCAAGAGGGGATTCTCCCTTGGAAAAGTTCACCTAAGGCTCCTTCACCAAGATCCAAGGCTTTTACAAGGGTACAAAGGCTAGGGGTGGTTAAGAAGCAACAAGATCTTCATCCTTCTCCCAAATCTAAGGTCTATAATCAAGATCAACCAAGGTAAGACTCCCTCACCTATGGTATAATAGTTCCTTTGAATTTTTAGCATAATATAAAGTTTGGTTTTAGGTTTTGATGTTGAGAAAACCTTGTTTTGGACCCCTATGGTATTCGGCCACCATGAGTTTTGGGTCCATGATGATGTTAAAAATCATAATTATGCTTTCTAATGTGTTCTCATGATGTTTAGAGAATAAATATAATTTTTGGAGATTTTTGGAGTACCCTAAGACCCTTTAGGGTTTGGGACCATCATAAGGTTTTCCATGGCTAGGGTTGGATTTAACCCTTCACCCATGTATTGTGTGTACCCTTGTGATACAAAGGGAGGTTGAAGGGATTTATGTGAATTTTCACAAGGTCTTATGACCCTAAGGGTTTCGGCCAAGAAGGAATCTAGGGCAAGGGGCTAAGGTTTTCTTCAAGTATGGGTTCCGAAAGCCCCTATGGTAGGGTATGGTTGGTGTTTAATGTTTGATTGGGGATTTTATGGAATTTTTCCATGCACCCATGGCCTTGTAGGGTTTCGGCCAGCCCTAAGAAGGAGGGCTAAAGGTTAGGGATAACCCTAATCATGAGCCCTAATGGCTTCCCATGGTCTTATAGGTAATGTATGGTTGTTTCTTTACCTTATGCTATCTTACATGTTAATGGAATGAAGGAACCCCTCCTTATAGGTTTCGGCCAAGCAAAGTAAATATGATTTGGGGGGAGTTAGGGTTTGAAGAATGATGGTTTATGCTTTATTATGAAGTATATATAAAGGTTCAAGCATGTGGTAGAAATTAAGTTACCTATAACCCTAACCTTAAGCACCATGTTTCATGTTTGTATGTTTATGATTGGATGCCATGCTTAATAGGGTTTATTTATGAATGTCTTGTGTTCTATGCCATGCACTTGAATGGTAGGTAGTATGTTTATGGAAGTCCTACTTATGTATGCTTGGGATGAAAACCATGCTTATGTATGAAATGCAATGTTTACCTTATATATCATGAACATGCAAACTCTATGGATTAGGATAATTGTCTATGCAAACATGTCATGTTCAATGAATATAATGCAATGCTTACCTTATATGCCATGATCATGCAAGCACTAGGAATAAGAATGATGTTTATGTAAGTAGGCCATGTTCTATGAATGAAGATGCATGTTATGTTTATAAATGAAGACGCATGTTATGTTTATGAATGAAAGTGCATGCTATGTTTTATGAATAAAGATGCATGCCATGTTTATGAATGACGGCACGGTCGATGGCCGACGGTACGACGGTACGACGGTACGACGGTCATGAGGACCGGTAAATGGGCCGGTAGACGGGCCGGGTCGTTACACATGCCATGTTTACGAATGAAAATGCATGTCATGTTTTATGAATAATGATGCATGCCATGATGTATGAATGATGAAGTATATGAAGTATTTTACTTTATGAATGGGCTTGTACCGGACCGAAGTATGGGTCCAAGGGATGGACACCTTAAGAACGCCCCGGTTCTGGACTACCGACTATGCTGTCCTTACCCTAGTAGGTCGGGGCTTGCTACCTCGTATTTACTTAGGGATGCGCGCTTATGATGTCTGTATGTGGTACAAGCCGGGGACCCCCAATGATGTTATGATTATGTTTAAGTATTTAAAAGTATGATTTTAAAAGTTAAGCATCCTTATGTATATGCATTAGACTCATGCATTCATTCATGTTATGCATTATGCCATGATAGTAATGTCTTATACATATGTCTCATGTCAAGAAATATGCATGATAGTAAACGATTTATGCTTATGGTTATGTTAAGAAGATGCCCATATGATATGATAGAAAGCATGCCTATGTTTATGCCATACAGGTTAGTTCATGCTTTATGTTTATGTTTATGTCATGTATCATGCATGTTAAGAATGTTTCCTTATATTTATGTTTATGCCATGTATCATGCATGTTAAGAATGTTTCCTTATGTTTATGTTTATGCCATGTATCATGTCATGTTAAGAATGTTTACTTATGTTTATGTATCATGCCATGTTAAGAATGTTTATTTATGTTTATGTTTATGTCATGTATTAGGCCATGTTAAGTTGAATTATGTTTATGTCTATGTCATGTATTATGCTATGCTAAGTTGAATTATGTTCATGTTATGTCATGTATCATGCCGCGTAAGTTTATTTATATTTATGTTCAAGCATAAAGTTATGTTTATGTTTCATGTGCTTATGATTAAGTGATGAATGGTTTTAGTGAGTAGGAAAGAGTCTTACTAAGCCTGTGTGCTTATAGTCTTATTTCCTTATATCGCAAATCACGCAAGGGGACTGTAAGGAAGCAGCAGGAGGGCAAGAATGCATGTGTGTTGTAGTGACTTGGCCAAGAAAACTATATGTTTACTCGTCTTATGCTAGAACTTTACCTTTACTACTTATGTGCTTGAATGGTGACTTATGTGACTCGATGACATGATGCTAAGTATGACATGATGCTAAGTATGATATGATATGATGCTAAGTATGAAGTTAATATGCCAAGTTCCCATGTCATCATGTTAGGAGTGGTAGTAGGTGCATGTAGGTGTAAGTTTAAGGTTTTTCCGCTGCATTATGAGGTTCACCTTCCCTACTCATGTTAATGTAACGCCGCTTTATGGAATGAAAAAAAAAGTGGGCGTTACAGGTTGGTATCAGAGCGATTTCCATCTGACTACACACACATCAAGTCCTCTTCCTGCCGCCTCCAAGTAAGTACCTTTCTGCATATTTTATGATAGTAAGCACTTGTAGGATACTTTATGATTTTAGAATATGCAAGTATGAACAATGTTTTATGATGAAAAGTACTTTAGGATATCTAACTATGAATGATACTTTACTTTAATTTTTTTTGTATGAAACCAAATACTTTCGAGATTGATATATGGGTAGGAATAGCAATCACTTATAGTAGCCTTACTTGTACTTTATATGTGAGTGATAGAGAGCGAGGGTGATCCGTAGAGATTTAACATAAGTAGCTATAGTCAGGTGGAATAAATATAGTAAATGATTGAGTGGTGGCAAAACGGAGTAAATCGGAAAAGAAGAGCAAGTAGATGTGCGAGGAGGAATGTGTAAAGTAATGACGACATTATCTGTATGAGTGTCATGACTGTTTGGAATTAAGAAAAGTGGTGGACCAAAGCAAGTTTGTACTGCTGATAAAAGGTGTATGTTAATATTTAGTGGTGAGCATGGAAGTAAAGAAAGGATGGTGCTTTATTAAGGGAGACTTATTAACTGTAGTATTAAGGGAGTAGTGTATTGGTATAGGTATTCTAAGAGATTGTAGTGGTTATGAAATGAAGACTTAGTGATGTATATCTATTAGGAATAGATTAATGTGTTATGTTATTTGAATTTTCAAGCAAATATATATAGTAGTAACCATAGGGTAATATTCTTGATACAGGAAAGAAAGAGAGTAACAACTAGATATGCAAAAGAAGGCGTGATAGAGATCAGCGAATAGGACCTTAGCTATAACTCTGTATGAAGGAACTAGAGGTTAGTGTTATCAGAGGCAAGAATGTAGTAAGAGCTTCTTTTCAAGCAAACTTACTAGGTGAAACGATCTAATAAGGTCTAGATTTTGGAAAAGATCGATATAGGAATATTTTATAAATTCTTGATAGAGAAGTAAGATACGGAGATCATAAGAATGTGATTTTTGCGATTAGAGTGGAGAAAGCATGGCTGATAAATGAGAAAAGGTATTTTGATACGTGAAAGAAGACTATGAAAAGATAGAACAGAAAGTTAGAAGTTTAGTATAATATGTAGTTCAAGTAAGATAGTAACAGTTCATGCGAACAGTAAAGAATGGACAGTAAAGTAATTTGGATTGAGCGAAAACAATGAAATGAATACTCCAAATCATCTTTCTTACAAGTGTAAGTGGTATTTTCTTTTAGATTATGATGGGTAGAGTTAGGCAATGAATATTTAATATAATTTATTAGTAACTAAATTTTAATCGGAATTCTTGTCGTGTCCTAATAAAAGATAGTATATACAATAGTTGTAGTTTGTTAGTAGAAACTTTGAGATAAATAAATAACCATTATAGAACTAGGTTAAGTTAAAAGCAATGTCAATGTGTTATTTCAGTGAAAGGTATGTTGAAAGCTTCGATGAGACTTTGCCATTAATTTTACAAGATGAATTTTGAGTACCGAAATTAGTAGGTAATGATAATATAATGTAACAGATAGTATATCTCAGAAACGATACATGTGAGTAAAATAGACCAACATAAAAGATAATAGGCTAAGATGAATAACGCAAATTCACTATGACGAATAGGCATTATAGCTAAGATAATAAGCAAATTTTATGAATTTAATTGAGAAATTTTAGTATAATTAATAGAGACTGTATGCATTATAGGTTAGGTAGTTAAAACAGAGTATGTAGCTCAAATAACTAGAATGAGAAGTAATAGGATAAGCGATACATGAGTTTCGGTACTATGAGAAGTTATGTTACATAGAAACAAATATACTATTAGAATAGACAATAATAAAGTAAGAATAATTCTCGGAAAAAGGGGAAGGAGATTCGAGTGGAAAGGACAAAGAGTTGTACTTATATAAAGCGCTAATTATGTTGTTGAGGAGTAGACTTGAAGTATGATACTGAATGTAATAAGAGAGAATCATCACCTGTGGTATAATAGTTCATTTGATGTTTAGAGGTGGTTAAGAAGCAACAAGATCTTCATCCTTCTCCCAAATCTAAGGTCTATAATCAAGATCAACCAAGGTAGGACTCTCTCACCTGTGGTATAATAGTTCCTTTGAATTTTTAGCATAATATAAAGTTTGGTTTTAGGTTTTGATGTTGAGAAAACCATGTTTTGGACCCCTAAGGTATTCGGCCACCATGAGTTTTGGGTCCATTGTAACGCCCGCTTTTTTTTTTTTTCATAAAGCGGCGTTACGTTAACATACATACTTAGGGCATGTAAACATCATAATGCAGCGGAAACCTTTAAACTTACACCTACATGCACTTACTACCATTCCTAGCATCATAACATGGGAACTTGACGTATTAACTTTATACTTAGCATCATATCCTACTTAGCATCATGTCATATTTTAGCATCATGTCATACTTTAGCATCATGTCATAGAGTCATATTCAAGTACTTAATAGTAAAGGTAAAGTTCTATCATAAGACCAGCAAACATATGGTCTCTTGGCCAAGTCACTATCACACACATTCTTTGACGCCCTCCTGCTGCTTCCTTACTGTCCCCTTGCGTGATCTGCGGTATAAGGAAAATAAGACTATAAGCACACAGGCTTGTGAGACTCTTTCCTACTCACTAAAATCATTCATCAATTATCATGAGCATATGAACCATTAGCATACTTAGTGCTTTACTTAGAACATAAGCCTTATCATCACATAGCATACTTTCATCATGACATAGCCATAGCTTCATCACATTCATAGCATGACATAAACATAACCATAAGACATTCATGGCATAGCATAATACTTGACATAGACATCAACATCGTAAACATTCATAGCATGACATAACACTTGGCCTAGACATAACATAATAAACATAACCTCACAACCATTCTTAGCATGAACCTAAATAAAATCATGGCATTCTATCTTAGCACAAACCTACTTAAATCATGGCTTCAAAATTAACATGGGCATAAATAAGATCATGGCATTCTAACTTAGCATAAACATAATTAAATCATGGCACCCTAACTAGCATGAATATAAATAAAATCATGGCAATCTCACTTACATAAACATAATTAAATCATGGTATCCTAAACTAGCAAAATATCATGGCATTCTAACTTAGCATAAACATAAATAAAATCATGGCATTCTAAGTTAGCATAACATAATTAAATCATGGCATAAACATAAATGAATCATGGCATAAACATAATTACATCATGGCATAAACATAAATAAATCATGGCATAAACATAATTACATCATGGCATACACATAAATAAATCATGGCATAAACATAATTACATCATGGCATAAACATAAATAAATCATGGCATAAACATAATTACATCATGGCATAAACATAAATAAATCATGGCATAAACATAATTACATCATGGCATAAACATAAATAAATCATGGCATAACCATACCCTCATAAGCATACCTTTCATAAACATACTTTTCATAACATAATGCATAACATGGATGGATGCATGTGGCAAATGCATATATATATATAAGGATGCTTAATCTTTAAAAACATACTTTTAAATGCTTAAACATATTCATCATATCATTGGGGCCCTGGCTTGTACCACATACATACATCATAAGCGCGCATCCCTAAGTAAATACGAGGTAGCTAGCCTCGACCTACTAGGGTAAGGACAGCATAGTCGGTAGTCCCCAAACCGAGGCGTTCTTAAGGTGCCCATCCCTGTTGCATAGCTTCGGTAGTGCCAGAACCGTGGACAGCATAGTCGGTAGTCCAAAACCGGGGCGTTCTTAAGGTGCCCTTCCCTTGGACCCATACTTCGGTCCGGTACAAGCCCATTCATAAAATAAAATACTTTACATGCTTCATCATTCATGAGACATTCATGGCATACTTAACATAGCATACTTGTTACGGCTCGGCCTGTCTACCGGCCCATTTACCGGTCCTTTCGACCGTCGTACCGTCAACCATCGACCGTGCCGTTTAACATATTTATTCCTTAAAGACATAAGCATCATTTTTCATTCATCATACTTGTCATTCATCATCATTCATTCATCATACTTAACATCATCATTATGCCCTAAAGGCATGTACTTTAACCTTATTCATAAAACATGGCATACTTACATCTTATTCATAAAACATGGCATATCCTTCA
>JAGFNQ010001838.1:102314-114970 GCA_024364735.1 Boesenbergia rotunda | reverse complement strand
CATAGGAACCCCTTTGGTTCCCTACTTAAGCCCAACCCTAATCCTTTAACCCTAAACTTGCTCTCGACCGAAACTTCAAGGCCATGGGGGTATGGAAAAATTCCATTAAAACCCCAAATCAATTGCTTAAACATCCAACCATACCTTACCATAGGGTCATTGGGCCCTTACTTGAAATAAGTCCTAACTTCCCACCCTATTAGGGTACTTGGCCGAAACCTATAGGGTCTCAAAGCTATGTGAAACATTCACATAAACACCCTCCATCTCTCTTATATCATGTTAATACATCAAACACATGCTTGGGGTTTTAGACCCAACTCCACCCATGAGGTCTTGTTGTTGGCCGAAACCCTAGGGTATCCTAGGGTACTCCAAAAATTCCCAGAAATTATACCTAACCTCTAAACATCATAAGGGAACATTAAATAACATTATAAAGATTTTTTGCATGATTATAGACTTTAAAATCATGGTGGCCGAAACCCACAATCCTAGGGGTCTTGGTTTTGCTTTTTTCATGTTGGCCGAAACCTTAAGGTGTCTTAGGGTACTCCAATAATTCCCAAAAATTATACTTAACCTCTAAACATCATCAGGGAACATTAAATAGCATTATAAAGATTTTTAGCATATTTATAGACCTATAAATCATGGTGGCCGAAACCCTTAAACTTAGGGTTCTTAGTTTGGTTCCTTTCATGTTGTCCGAAACCTTAAGGTGTCTTAGGGTACCCCAAAAATTCCCAAAAATTATACTTAACCTCTAAACATCATCAGGGAACATTAAATAGCATTATACAGATTTTTAACATATTTATAGACCTATAAATCATGGTGGCCGAAACCCTTAAACTTAGGGTTCTTAGTTTGGTTCCTTTCATGTTGTCCGAAACCTTAAGGTGTCTTAGGGTACTCCAAAAATTCCCAAAAATTATACATAACCTATAAACATCATCATGAAACATTAAATAGCATTATACAGATTTTTATCATATTTATAGACCTATAAATCATGGTGGCCGAAACCCTTAAACTTAGGGTCCTTAGTTTGGTTCCTTTCATGTTGTCCGAAACCTTAAGGTGTCTTAGGGTACTCCAAAAATTCCCAAAAATTATACTTAACTTCTAAACATCATCAGGGAACATTAAATAGCATTATACAGATTTTTAGCATATTTATAGACCTTAAAATCAAGGTGGCCGAAACCCTTAAACATGAGGGTCTTGGTTTTCTTTCCTTTCAACATCTAATTCGAAATCCAACCACTATATCATACTAAAAATCATAAAAATCAGAGGGAACTATTATACCACAGGTGAGGGAGTCTTACCTTGGGGTTTCTAAATTTTTGAACTTGGATGGAGAGAAGGAAGAAGACTTGATGTCTCTTGACCACACCTAGTCCTTGGATCCTTGTAAGAACTTTAGATCTTGGGTGATGGAGCCTTGGTGGAAGCTTTTCCAAGAGAGAACTCTTCCTTAGAGTTTCGGCTAGAATGAGGAGGGAGGAGGGGAGCAAATGCAATTGATGATGAAGAGAAGTAACCCCCCAAACCCCCTCTTTATAGCTCCTTTAAAGAGGCAAATGAAGAGTTTTCCATGGCCCTTCATCTTCTTCTACTACTTAACCATCATCCACTTCCTTTCCTCATAGGAATTCCTTGCTAGGTGAGTTGGTTAAAGCATTCATGGTTGTACAAGAGGTCCAAGGTTCAATCCTTGGCCCATGCACCTTTATTTTTATTTTATTTTTATTTTATTTAAACCCCTTTTTCTTATTTTCGAAAATTCCCTTCTATTTCGAAAATTCCCCTAAAATCCCCCATAATTATGCTAATATTCCTAAATAAAATTCTTTTATATTTATATAAAATTCACCTAATTAATACCTATTTTTGGAGCCCATTTAAAGCCCATTAGTACCTAATTTCTCGATTTAAGTAAGAAAATTAAGCTAAGACTTACCTCTAATCATGTTAATATTTCTACTTAAATCCTATTTATATTTATACTAATTTTTCCTAAACTATTTATGTTTATACTAATTTTTTCCTAAAATCCAACAATAATTATGGTGCTAGAAAGGCCCATATAAGGCCCATTAGTACTTAGTTTTCTCAATTTAAATGAGAAAATATGGATTTTCTAGCCCAAAGATCTCCTTAATATTTCTAGGTCCCTTGGAAAATTATTTAAACATGCTTATATTTTAATAAAATATTAAGAGAATTTTTCGGGCCGTTACAGAATGTCCTATGAATGATGAAGCATGCAAAGTATTTTACTTTATGAATGAGCTTGTACCGGACCCAAGTATGGGTCCAAGGGATGGGCACCTTAAGAACGCCCCGGTTCTGGACTACCGGAGCTGTCCACGGTTCTGGCACTACCGAAGCTGTGCAACAGGGATGGGCTCCTTGAGAACGCCTCGGTTCAGGGACTACCGACTATGCTGTCCTTACCCTAGTAGGTCGGGGCTAGCTACCTCGGATTTACTAGGGATGCGCGCTATGATGTATGTATGTGGTACAAGCCGGGGACCCCAAATGTTATGATGGTGATGTTTAAGCATTTTCAAAGTATGTTTTAAAAGTTAAGCATCCCTATCTATATGCATTCCACCCATGCATTCATACATGTTATGCATTATGTTATGATAATGATGTGTCACGCCCCCAGAGGCACATGATTCCTCGAAAATCGGGCAGCATCTCCCCTGTACGGCGGACAATATGGAGCAATAATACATATATCTCACCAATATAGCTCAGCCATAAGCGGCTGGCATCACAATAATAAACAAGTGAACACACCCATGCAGTTTATTTCGACACAAAATAGTAATAGGTGGCTCAGCCACCTTAAACAAATAAAGAACATCACAACCACGAGAACTCAAAAGTCTCTGTCGTAATAGTAACAAAATCAATCCGCTAACTGTCAAACAAATGAAATGTGCGAAAAACTGACATAATACCGAAATAGAACCGCTAAACCAAATACGGAAGACTAGCTCAACTCGACACTGGGAACTGGCAACTGGATCATCTCCTGGCTCCAAGCAATACCACTACCTGCTATCTGAAACAACAAAAAGGGAAGCAGGAGTGGTGAGTCCGGGCGGACTCTGCGGGTATATGAGTAGACAAATAAGCATGGCATAAATAAGGAATACTGAGTAGAGAAACAACAGGGTATAGTCCATAAGAATTATTGAATTTACCTAACATGCATAACCAATATAATACGACATGGTATAAAGTCCCAAATATGACTAAGCAGATATAGAACAACTCAACAACGATAATATCACAATATACATGCATGTCAAACATGTGCAACAACCATAGCTCATATAAGTGCATCAAACACAAGCAAATGCATAAAAGAAATACGTATGCATATGATGCAATGACATGTGTCACCCCTGACGCCAGTCAAGCCGTCAACACATCCCATCTGTGTGACCGAGTGGGTAGGGCTGTGACAACTGTACCACTCCAACAACAACAATAATAGTAAACAACAATAATACCACATAAGGCGTGGTTGAGTGGACAGGATGCTGGGGAGCCTACACTCCAAACCCCAGTACATCGGGGGAGCTACCACAGCTACAATATATCCCTCAAAAACAAACAACGATGAGGGTGAGCCACTAACGACTCATCCCTCTAAAATAACGGTGAGGGTGTCACTGTCTGACATGACAGGACAAACACTCGCACTCTAACCACTACCATGACAATATGTAGTCGAGTGAATCGAGTAACAATATGACTAACGACGGCTTAACCAAATGTAAGCCAACAGTCGTTAGTATGCAACGTGCAAATATGGTGCATGATATACGATGCACGAACAACCGGAGAAACAGCGATGCAATAAAATCCAACGAATACACGATGCATCAATACAATCAACCGGAAATCAAAATCAACGATTATGCACCTACACTACTAGGTAGGGTATTTCTAATGCCAAATAAATCTATCTGTGTTTAAAGTACTCGCGTACAAGCGGTACTTTACAGAACAGAAAACCAATCGAGGACTGTACAGATACGAAGTTAGGCATGCTCAAAGATCAACGAAGAATAAGTCTCAACGGTGATTTTTAAATAACGACAAAGAACAAGGTCAAGCAACCTATCAGACATAATAAGCCATGCTTTTAAGGTAAAGAATACTACTCGAGCACAAAGGAGAAGTACCCGCCTTTTATCGAAGAACGTATACGAACAGAACCTCCCACGATCGACAACGTGAGTCCAAAATCAAGGTCCTGTTTCCATGATAAATTTTAGCTAATTATAAAATTAATAACTTAGCTAAATGAAATACTAAACACAATTAGGATAAATCCTAATCACAACTTCTATTTATTTAGCATCAATTAATCTATATTTATAGATAACTTTCAGAATTGAAACAGTAGAGAAAACAACATTAAGGAACTTATCCAAATACCAATTTGAACATAAGATCAAAGGAAACGACTAAGCAGACCTTTCTCTAGGCAGCCCACTGTGTCAACATGAACTCAAACAGGCCTACATCAGAGCAAGCAATAATCTACCGAATAGAAACAATTTTTTAACCATAAATCACTGCCCCCCCCCCCTCAGTTCCAAGTTTGTTTTGATCAACCGCCGCAAGAGAGGAATTTCAACTGAATTCTAATCAAACTTTTCAGTTTGGTCAAATTACAAACTCAACCACGCTATTTAACTCAATCCAAGGTACACATATCAGCCTTCACCATTTTAATCCGATTAGCATCCTACACCGAATAACATCTACGAAAATTCTTAAATTACCAATCATTACCTTGACTTCGGCGGAAGAGAAAAACCAAAGACGGAAAACAAAAGTCAGGTAGCGCTTCGTTGACTCACGGCAGCGACGTTGGCTAGGGTCTCGCGAAGGAGGTGATGTCGCCGGCCGTAATCGCGTGAAGAGGAGCCTTGCGCGACTAGGGTTCGCGGCAACAGAGGGATCGCTCGTGGCGTAAAGTGGTCGGCGTCGACTGGCTGGACACGGACGAGTAGGAAGGGCAAGATGAAGAGGAACACGATGGAGAGACGGCGAAGGGGTGACACTCGCTGGGAACCGCTGCGGCGCGTGCAGGCTGCGGTTTCGCGCAGGATAGTCGGCGCAGAGGAGGGGCGTCGGGTGGTTTCGAGAGAGTTGGGGGAGAACTTAGGGTTTTTTAGGTCTTAATATAATTTTTGGCATTTTGCACATAAACCCAATAACTTCAGTAAATTCCAACTAGGTCCCTATTTTCGAAATTCTTACCTTTTCAACCTCTGAAAAATTCGGTATTTAACATTCTCCCCCACTAAGAAAAATTTGGTCCCCAAATTTATCTAGTGAACCACAACAACTACTAGTCAACCATAACAGGTACTAGTCAACGGCAACAGGTATCAACACCCTATATCAACAACGTAGATATAAATACGAAATGAAAAACAATCATACGCACCTCACGTAAATAGATGAGGATAGCGAGCTCTAATCGTATCCTCGAGCTCCCAAGTAGCTTCCTCATCAGGGTGGTGCTGCCAACCAACTTTAACCAATCGAACTGTCTTATTCCTCAACCGATGTTCTTTGCGGTCCAGAATCCGCATAGGCACCTCCTCATAAGTCGCGTCTGGCTGAAGTGTGACCGGCACCTCTGATAGTACATGTGTAGAATCTGGTACATATTTCCTCAGCATGGAAACATGAAACACATCGTGAACTCCAGCCAATGACGGTGGTAACGCCAGACGATAAGCAACTGCCCCAATCCGCTCCAAAATCTTGAAAGGTCCAATATAGCGGGGTGCTAGCTTACCTCGCAACCCAAACCTCTTCAACCCTTTCGTGGGCGACACTCGTAAGAACACGTGATCGCTGACGAAGAACTCCAAGGGTCTGCGTCTACGATCTGCATAACTCTTCTGACGATCCTGAGCCTCTGACAGACGGCGTCTGATAATACGGACTAATTCTGCGTCACGCTGAATTAGTCTGAGATCCTAGCAATTGAGATTCCTCAACCTCCTCCCAGAGGGTGGTTGTCCTACAAGCGCTACCATACAACGCCTCAAAGGGTGTTATCTGAATAGGCGAATGATAGCTATTATTATAAGCAAATTCAACCATGTGCAGGATCTCAACAAATACTCTAGCGTCTGAATGGTATGCTCTGACTGTCCGTCCGGCTGCAGATAAAAGGCTGTACTAAATCGCAGCTCTACTAGACACCACGTGCCCAAGAAATTTACTGAAGGGCTAATCCTCACTTCACGCCAAAGAATACTCATTCTTGGTGGTTACAACATTTAACTGTTGGTAGTTGGTGCATAACCTCATAGAACCATCCTTCTTCTTAACGAATAAGACTGGTGAACCCCATGGAGATACACTAGGACGAATAAATCCCCTGTCAAGCAACTCTTGAAGCTGAACCTTTAGCTCTTTAATATCTCGGAAAATCGATCCATCGTCCTGCGATGCCTTCTCTCTGGTGACAGTGAGGAGCTTCCCTGAGGATAACACAGCTCTGGTGCAAGTGCTAATTCTGCTACGGTGCCAACAAGCTCACTGTCCTAAAGCTACCCGAGCTTCCCAAATTACAGGTGGATAACACGGGAGAAGTGATAGATAAGCAGACCTCAAGGCCAATAGAGATGTACATATAGTACACAACCAAAATCTATCAACGTGCAGATGAAAGATCTTGCTAGTCTCTCCAAAGCAAATTTAAAACAGTGTTGAGGAAATTTTCAATTAGCTTTTGGCACAAATTTGGGCGGATATATTATGAAGGGTGGATGCTTAAATATACCTCTTTAAACTTCTATCTTCCATCTTTTCTTTTCAAAGGAAACAAGGAATAGAGGATCCATCCTTTGACTTATCTCTTGTTCTGAATCAATCCACCGACATCTCATTTCAAAGAGATAGATCAGTAAGACTCATTTTGGGAATTGCACCCACATGGCCGTGCTGGGTATTTTAAGAAAGATAAAGTCAAGCCCTCGTTTTAGATAAAAGTTTATTGGTCATCCTTGAGATGTGGCATTGTTAGAATTACATGTCTAATCAGCCACAGGAACCAAATAGGATATGGGTATGCAAGGTGGTTATTATAAATGGACATCATGACCAGAGCCAACTATTTTGAATTGTTTTGGATCTAAATGTGAAACAGTCTTATTGGGCGTCTGATTCAAAATGAGATATAAGAGCAGTGTTTCAAGTATCATTTTATAAATCCATTTTAAACTCTCATCAACGACTAAAAAGGCGCTTGCATAGTAACAACAATGACCTCCTAACCACCACTCTTCATTTTGTGTAGCTCCGACACCTCGATTTCAACCTTTGCCAGCACTCAAACAGAGGACTTCAATGAGGCTTTGGCTAGACTTACTCAGAGACTAGCAATATATTTTTTTTTTTTTTTTTGGCACAACAACTCAGTTCGACACATCAACAAAACAGTGGCAGGTAATGTAGATTTCCAAATGCACATCATCATTCAAGTATTCAACCATCATGAAAGATTATGTGCCTTTATTTTAATCAAATAAAATTCACTCATTTTGCTTGTAAAAGAAATTAATGGCTTGCTTTATTCATGTCACCATACATCAGGGGTGTAACTATTTAGAAATGTATAGCTGTTCTATAATTTTATTACTGCTTGAAAGCTTTATTACTTTATATCTGTTTGAGCATAATTGATTTGAAGAATAAGAATAAGTATATTTGTTAGTTTTATTACATCATGAACTTAATTAATTTGAACTATTAGTATAGGTATAACTGTTTTTATTACTACTTTGAGCTTAATTTATTTTATTACTTTTTTTATATTTGGGCTATGTGTTTCATTAAGCATGCATCGGCATTAAATATAATAGTCTTTTAATATTAATAAAATAGAAATATTGTTTTACATTCACGTCTTTACTGTGAATGTTATGATTCACAGTTCATAAAGTTGAATTGGTTCACAATATGAACCTCAATTAGATAACCTAATAAACTACCATTGATCTTGATATGCCTTTAATTTCTTGCACTGTCATTTACCTTGTTTGCAGGGTCACAGTTACTTCTATCCATGACTACTAAACCTTAAAGCAGCTTCTGTAAGAAGTATAATGTGGTACACTTGTAGCAATAAGGAAATAACTCTGCACTTTCATATATACACCGCTAGCAGTTAACAAATGACAATCTTAAAGTGTCTCTCTTTTTATCATCTCGAATAAAATGTCCTTATTCATTGCACAGTAATCAGATACCTATAATTTTTTTTTTCAATGCAGTGAAGGTAGATTTTCCGAAACTCACGCATCATTTCGTTCGTTAAAGCACTCGTTTCTTCAGTTTCAGAAATCAGAGCTATGCTTGTCTTAATTTTCTTGCTACTTCTATCATTGAGCAGGTCAGATATTTTTGACTTGCAAGATATTTTGTTTGCTATCACATTATTTTCTGATTGTACCTTAGTTGAGATATGTTGATAAAAACTGCACTAGCTATTAATGCATCAACAGCAGTACGAGGAAGTAGAAACTTCATTTGATGTGTATGTTGACTAATTTCTTTAATTGCTTATCCAAATTCAAACATCTATCAATACTTTTTTTTTTCGAAGCTAATATCAAACTTGCTTATTGTAAACTGAATATTTAGTTTGTTTCCATGGATACAGTTTTTATTGGTTTTAGAATAAAACTATAGTAAAATCATGCATCAGTTGACATCTTTAGTGATGGGACTCTTTGGTACGTATTTGAGTCACATAATGTTGTATGTCTATGCATTTTTTTTTTAAATCATCATATATTGCCGCATTATCCGAGAGGAAAGGAGAATGGTGCAATAGTACTTTAGGCATGTAATGAACATTGAGACAAAGTCAAGTCTCATCTATGTTAACTTTCTTTTTAGGACAGCTAGAATCTCCAACCAACTAATTATTCGCTTTCATGACTGACCTTGACCACGTATGTGAATAAATCTAATTAACTACATGCTATCAGGCTAGAATCCAGACGATGAATAATTATTTAACAAGGATGGGAGCGGATACACAATCCAACTAATTTGGAAAAGGTACTAGATAGTGAATACCAAAGATAGTATGATCATTGAATACATACCTCTTGTAACCTGGAGAAGTTCCGTCGCCGCCAAGTCCCAAAACACAACCAGACCGAATAAATGACCCGCAAAAATACATCCATATCCGTAAAATACAGATTCATAAAACAACTCCGTAAAAATAAACAAATCTGTAACATACAGGTTGACCTCGTAAAACCACTCCGTACACCCACAGACACCAAAACATCGCAAAACTTCCCACAGATCCCAAAGAAACTCGCAACCTTGCTCTGATACCAAATATTGTCACGCCCCCAGAGGCACATGATTCCTCGAAAATCGGGCAGCATCTCCCCTGTACGGCGGACAATATGGAGCAATAATACATATATCTCACCAATATAGCTCAGCCACAAGCGGCTGGCATCACAATAATAAACAAGTGAACACACCCATGCAGTTTATTTCGACACAAAATAGTAATAGGTGGCTCAGCCACCTTAAACAAATAAAGAACATCACAACCACGAGAACTCAAAAGTCTCTATCGTAATAGTAACAAAATCAATCCGCTAATTGTCAAACAAATGAAATGTGCGGAAAACTGACATAATACCGAAATAGAACTGCTAAACCAAATACGGAAGACTAGCTCAACTCGACACTGGGGACTGGCAACTGGATCATCTCCTGGCTCCAAGCAATACCACTACCTGCTATCTGAAACAACAAAAAGGAAAGCAGGGGTGGTGAGTCTGGGCGGACTCTGCGGGTATATGAGTAGACAAATAAGCATGACATAAATAAGGAATACTGAGTAGAGAAACAACAGGGTACAGTCCATAAGAATTATTGAATTTACCTAACATGCATAACCAATATAATACGACATGGTATAAAGTCCCAAATACGACTAAGCAGATATAGAACAACTCAACAACGATAATATCACAATATACATGCATGTCAAACATGTGCAACAACCATAGCTCATATAAGTGCATCAAACACAAGCAAATGCATAAAAAAAATACGTATGCATATGATACAATGACATGTGTCACCCCTGACGCCAGTCAAGCCGTCAACACATCCCATCTGTGTGATCGAGTGGGTAGGGCTGTGACAACTGTACCACTCCAACAACAACAATAATAGTAAACAACAATAATACCACATAAGGCGTGGTTGAGTGGACAGGATGCTGGAGAGCCTACACTCCAAACCCCAGTACATCGGGGAGCTACCACAGCTACAATATATCCCTCAAAAACAAACAACGGTGAGGGTGAGCCACTAACGACTCATCCCTCTAAAATAACGGTGAGGGTGTCACTGTCTGACATGACAGGACAAACACTCGCACTCTAACCACTACCATGACAACATGTAGTTGAGTGAATCGAGCAACAATATGACTAACGACGGCTTAACCAAATGTAAGCCAACAGTCGTTAGTATGCAACGTGCAAATATGGTGCATGATATACGATGCACGAACAACCGGAGAAACAGCGATGCAATAAAGTCCAACGAATACACGATGCATCAATACAATCAACCGGAAATCAAAACCAACGATTATGCACCTACACTACTAGGTAGGGTATTTCTAATGCCAAATAAACCTATCTGTGTTTAATGGACTTCTAAGTACTCGCGTACAAGCGGTACTTTACAGAACAGAAAACCAATCGAGGACTGTAGAGATACGAAGTTAGGAATACTCAAAGATCAACGAAGAATAAGTCTCAACGGTGATTTTTAAATAACGACAAAGAACAAGGTCAAGCAACCTATCAGACATAATAAGTCATGCTTTTAAGGTAAAGAATACTACTCGAGCACAAAGGAGAAGTACCGCCTTTTATCGAAGAACGTATACGAACAGAACCTCCCACGATCGACAACGTGAGTCCAAAATCAAGGTCCTGTTTCCATGATAAAGTTTAGCTAATTATAAAATTAATAACTTAGCTAAATGAAATACTAAACACAATTAGGATAAATCCTAATCACAACTTCTATTTATTTAGCATCAATTAATCTATATTTATAGATAACTTTCAGAATTGAAACAGTAGAGAAAACAACATTAAGGAACTTATCCAAATACCAATTTGAACATAAGATCAAAGGAAACGACTAAGCAGACCTTTCTCTAGGCAGCCCACTGTGTCAACATGAACTCAAACAGGCCTACATCAGAGCAAGCAATAATCTACCGAATAGAAACAATTTTTTAACCATAAATCACTGCCCCCCCCCTCAGTTCCAAGTTTGTTCTGATCAACCGCCGCAAGAGAGGAATTTCAACTGAATTCTAATCAAACTTTTCAGTTTGGTCAGATTACAAACTCAACCACGCTATTTAACTCAATCCAAGGTACACATATCAGCCTTCACCATTTTAATCCGATTAGCATCCTACACCGAATAACATCTACGAAAATTCTTAAATTACCAATCATTACCTTGACTTCGACCGGAGAGAAAAACCAAAGACGGAAAACAAAAGTCAGGTAGCGCTTCGTCGACTCACGGCAGCGACGTTGGCTAGGGTCTCGCGAAGGAGGTGATGTCGCTGGCCGTAATCGCGTGAAGAGGAGCCTTGCGCGACAAGGGTTCGCGGCAACAGAGGGATCGCTCATGGCGCAAAGTGGTCGGCGTCGACTGGCTGGACACGGACGAGTAGGAAGGGCAAGATGAAGAGGAACACGATGGAGAGACGGCGAAGGGGTGACACTCGCTAGGAACCGCTACGGCGCGTGCAGGCTGCGGTTTCGCGCAGGGATAGTCGGCGCAGAGGAGGGGGGTCGGGCAGTTTCGAGAGAGTTGGGGGAGAACTTAGGGTTTTTTAGGTCTTAATATAATTTTTGGCATTTTGCATATAAACCCAATAACTTCAGTAAATTCCAACTAGGTCCCTATTTTCGAAATTCTTACCTTTTCAACCTCTGAAAAATTCGGTATTTAACATGATGTATTATGCTTATGCTCCATGTTAAAAGATATGTATGAGAATGAATGATCCATGTTATGATTATGGTAAGAAGATGCTCTTATGATATCCTAGAATGTATGCCTATGTTTATGCCATATAGGTTGGTTTATATCTTATGTTTATATTTATGTCATGTCTCATGCCATGCTAGGAAAGTTTATTAAGTTATGTTATGCCATGTATCATGCCATGCTTAGAATGTTTACGATGCCTATGCTTGATATGCTAGAAAGTATGCCTATGGTTGATTTACATCTTATGCTTATGATCATGCCACATATGATGCCATGCTTAGAATGTTTAATTATGCTTATGCCTATGTTTATACTTTATGCCATGATAAGAATGTTCAATTAGATTTATGCCTATGTTTATGCTTTATGCTATGATAGAAATGCTTATGATGCTTATGTTCCATATGATTATGAATGAATGACGAATGATTTTAGTGAGTAGGAAAGAGTCTTACTAAGCCTGTGTGCTTATAGTCTTCTTTCCTTATACCGCAGATCATGCAAGGGGATAACGA
>JAGFNQ010001838.1:72695-102051 GCA_024364735.1 Boesenbergia rotunda | reverse complement strand
CAAAAAAAACATAGTGCAAAAGTACTGAAGATGGATTATTGCCAATGCATTTTTGATGGCTAATTCTTGGATTTTGTTCTTGCTTCAATCTTCAGTGTCCCTGCAACGAACCAGCTGCTGGTCTTTTGATGAGAAAGCTCTTATTAAGTCACTTTATAAGGTATTTTCTAATTTCACATTTTTACAGTTCATGGTTTCAAGAAAATCCATATCCACTAAACAACATGGTATAAAAGAATACCTCCTAAAGTAATCAGTCAAACTTGGTTTTTTGGTAAATTAGTACGTTGCTTAACATGCTACCTTTCTCCAGGTTCTCATTTCGGTGTCTCAGAGTAGTCCAACAATCCTTTACATAAGGGATGTTCAGGATTTCATTAGTAGATCAGAAAAAGTATATTCTTTATTTGATCAGCTGTTGGCAAAGCTATCAGGGCCAGTGATAATAATTGGTTCGAGATTGTTAGGAACTCATAAAGGATGTGAAGATGTTGATGCAAGAGTTACCACTCTATTCCCATACAGTGTAGAGGTTAAACCTCCAGAAGATGAGATCCATCTTGTTAATTGGATCTCCCAGTTGGAGAAAGATACCAAAGCTATTCAGGTTCAGGATAACAAAAATCATATCACAGAGGTTCTTGCAGCAAATGATCTAGAGTGTGATGACTTAGGTTCCATTTGTCTCTCAGATATGAAAGCTATTAGTACGTACATCGAAGAGATTGTCTTGACGGCAGTTTCTTACCATCTGTTGAATACCAAAGATCCTCAATATAGAAATGGGAAGCTTGTAATCTCTTCAAAGAGGTTAGTCAATTTCTCATAGAGATTACTAGTTTTGTATTGTTCTCTATCTCTGTGACCTTTATTTCCTCAATGCAACAGTTTATCATATGGCCTGAGTATTTTTCAAGAAAATAGACACTGTGGCAAAGACACCATAAAGCTAGAAGTAAATGTTGAATCAGGGGTCAGTGACACTTCTATGATCAATTTCAAGTCGAGTAAGATATTAATGCTCACTTTTATTTATCTATTTGTTTCACTTCTTCAGTTAGGGATAAATGGCGATAATGCAAATGCATCAAAGGGGGAAAACAGTGCCGCTTCTTCATTGCCTGAAAATAGTGAAGCTGGGAAATCAGCAACAGTCGTTAAGGACGGAGAGGCTATAGTACCTGTATACTTCATTTTATCGCTATTTCTTATATTTGCCTCTTTATAGTGTCTGATGTCACAACTACCAAGAAGAATATAGATGCCATATAGTCTTACTTTAAAAACTTGATTTAATTTTGTGATAGGATTTCTCTTAACTAGAAATATATAATGTGGATCCAGTGAAAGACTAATGAAAAGTCAGCTAGTAATCTTATCTTTTATTTTGGCCGGGCAGAGCATAAGTAACAGAAGCCTATTGTGAAACATGAGATTTATATGCATATAATCTGCTTTGTAAACAAGGTATCGTAGCTAAGTCTGCACTCTTTAAGGGATCAAGGGATTGTTATAGAGCAGTCTCTAGCTACTATAGTTCACATGATAGTTGACATTGTTTATTTTTAAGAGAATATGAGACTCCCTTCCTAGCTATATGGGTTCTCCTTATGGGATCAAGGGATTGTTAGAGAGCAGGTTCTCGTTATTATAATTCACATAGTAGTTGACATTATTTATTTTTTAAGAGAATACGTGACTCCCTTCCTAGCTCTGTGGGCACTTATTTAAGCAGTAGAATTCATAAGTAACTTCAATTTCTAGCATCTTGTAGACTTAATATCTTCTTTTTCACCAAGATGCGATGATCTAGCTTCAACTTTCTATATCTTACTTTCACTCATTATGTCCCAAGACACATCTAATGAATTTTTTGAGGTCTGAAGTTGAAGCTAAGGCAAGTTAATTGTATTTGTTCTTAATCATGATTCTGAAGCTAATAGTTGCTCCATTTACCACTACAACAGATTAAACCTTCCAACGAATAAAATCCTGCCTGCTATATGATTCTAACTCCAGAACATATATGTCACTTTTTTGCAGGAAGTTGCCCAGACAATGAATTTGAAAAGCGGATCAGGCCAGAGGTCATTCCAGCTAATGAAATTGGAGTTACATTTGATGATATAGGTGCCTTGGATGAAATTAAAGAATCTCTCCAAGAACTGATCATGCTTCCCCTCAAACGACCGGACCTCTTTAATGGCGGTCTCCTGAAACCATGCAGAGGAATACTACTCTTTGGACCACCTGGTACAGGAAAGACGATGCTTGCAAAGGCCATAGCAAATGATGCAGGAGCTAGTTTTATTAATGTGTCTATGTCCACCATCACCTCCAAATGGTTTGGCGAAGATGAGAAGAACGTTAGAGCATTGTTTTCTGTTGCTGCAAAGGTTTCCCCTACTATCATTTTTGTGGATGAGGTCGACGCCATGCTGGGACAAAGAACTAGGGTAGGAGAGCATGAAGCTATGAGAAAGATCAAGAATGAGTTCATGACCCGCTGGGATGGACTTTTAACAAAATCTGGTGAAAGGATCCTTGTTCTTGCAGCCACAAACAGACCGTTTGATCTTGATGAAGCCATCATCAGAAGATTCGAGCGCAGGTATTTCTGTTGTACCTCTGCATGATCATTTGCAAAATGAAGATTGTTCAGTCCCTTGAAAGATATGGAATCCTCATGTCTGTCATTTCTTGAACAGGATTATGGTTGGATTGCCATCCCCCCAAAGCAGGGAACTAATTTTGAAGAAACTTCTGTCAAAAGAAAAGGTAGATGGAATTGACTATAAGGAAGTTGCGATGATGACAGAGGGATATAGTGGTAGTGATCTTAAGGTTAGTTATTTTTTTTCTCTCTCTCTCTCTCCTGTGAATAAGAAGGTTAACCTGCGGCCATTTGATTGATAAAGTAAGACATCAGAATTATTTGATAATTTTCTTTTCAGAATCTATGCGTCACGGCAGCATATCGTCCTGTTAAGGAGCTGCTTCAGAGAGAAAGATCTAAGGCATTGGTAAGTATAACATCATCAGCGTGTAAGAGCTAGTTTAACAAACATAATTTTGTCACTTTCTCCTATTTTATTCCTGATTTTGTGCTTCCTAAAATCTTTTAAATTGTAGCCAATGTTTATTATTTCTTCTCAAGGGAATGCAAAACACCTCCTGTTCTTGTTTCAGGAAAAGGAGAATACCCGTGAAGGCGACAGTTCATCAGCAAATTCAGCCAATACAGGAGAAGATGGCGAAACAGCAGTTGTTGTCCTTAGGCCATTAAACATGGACGACCTGAAGCAAGCAAAGAACCAAGTGAGTTTAATCTTTTAAATCAATCTTCCTAGTCGAATGAATGATTCTTATAGGGTATTATAATGCTCATCAATGCTTGTTGTTCATCGAAAATAAATAAATGTCTGTGTTGATGGCCTGGATTTGTAACCATATTATTTTACAAATGCAGGTTTCTGCTAGTTTTGCCGCGGAGGGTTCTGTGATGAACGAGCTGAGGCAATGGAATGATTTGTACGGAGAAGGTGGGTCGAGGAAGAAGCAGCAGTTGACGTATTTCCTCTGAAGTATACAATGTACATACACGTTACCTCACAATCACTGTCGTTGAAAGAAAAGGAGAAACCCAGAGGAGAAGCATGCAGATGGTATTTGTAAGTAAATTAGCACAGGTGTGTGTTTTGTTTTGGCTATTGGAACTTAATAATGTTCTATATTCTTTTGTAATATTATGTACGTGTTTCTAGTGTCGCTTTTTATCCCCTATCCATGGACTCACCCGGACATGCTCCATTCCTTGTTAGAGAGTTACTTTATTGTAAGCTTATGATTTTCCTCATCCAAGCATCATTTATGGTTTTATATTTATTTCTGTAATTGAGAGAAATACCACCACAGCTTTTGGTGGTGTAAAATCTAGAAATATTTCTTCAACCATTCTCTCTCTCTAGCTTCTTTGGTGAAAATGGATGGAAGAAGGAAAGTCACAATTTGAGGAAATTCCATTAGAAGGAAACTCTTTGTTGGATGTAGTTCCCCAGGCTAGTTTCTTCAGCAGTTCGCCAGATTACTTTCCAGCGTAACGCCGGCGCAAACAAACAAGGTTGGTCAATATCCAGACTTTAGAGTAGTCTCCGAAAATTGCAAACAAGATGTGGCAAGAACCTGTTGCATATCCTCAAACTTCACCTAAGGAAGAACCGGGCACAGATACGAGCGCACACCCAATATGCAAAACCATCACTAAACAAATTCGCGCGCACAGCCAAAAAAGCCAAATTCAAAGCATTCAGATAAACGAAAATTCAAGCTTTAATCATCTGTTTCAGGTTCCCTGCATAATTTACCAACCCATCAATTCTAATTCTAACACCGCCACTCCAAACGAGCATAAATATTACATGTATATTTGCAATACCACAAACCAATTTTAGGAAACCAACCCACATAAACAGAACAAAAAAACAAGAACCGGTCCCAGCCACGACACGACATGTTTCAAAAACCAGTAACTCGGTTCGGCACTGAGAGACCGAAAGTAGAACTAAAAAACGAAACTGATAGCTACCCTTGAACATCAGGACACCATGGGATACAATCTTTTTTGTCTTACTGGGATTTTTTGTCTTTCAACGGCCCTTTTGGTATCTTACTCAGATACTTGGCGTGAACCACCGCATGGTACTTCTTGAATTCTGCAGCTGCCTTCTCCCCGAATGCATCGACTTGGTCTTCATATTTGTCATACAAGAAAGGCACGGTGTGAAGCGTGATGAAAACTGCAAACAAAAACAAAAGAATAGGATTCAGCTGCCGGAGCAAAGGCATATGTATATATATATTAGGAGGCAAGTTAGAAATTTGAACGTTTACCGATATAAAACAATGTCAAGAAATTGGTGCAGTTTCCAACGATTGAAATAACCCATAGACCAGCAATAACCTGTATCAAGAACATGAATCAGGGCAAAAACAAGAAAATTGAGATCCAAATCTTCTTTAACAGAACAAATTTAAAAGCATACAGCAAGGAATTTCTTCAGATCCCGTCCTAATGCGATTTCTCTTAAAACAGCAAGACTCCTGTTGATCTCGTATCTCAGAGAAAGGGCAATTTTCACTGTCAGATCTTCAGGTATGCTCACCACAGGAATGTGAGGTCGAGACCTACCATTAAATAAACAAAAATAATCAATACGAGGATTCCATGTTCAAAGACAAGAGTAAAGAAAATTGAATAGTAATGATCTCACTTGCTGATCAAGTTAGAAGCATTGGACCAGAGGAAAATGATAGCAAGGGACAATATAAGGGAGTGGCAGACCAAAGTAAGCAAATGGTATTCCATAAGCTCAAACAGGATCCAAATTGCTGTCGCCCCACCAAGCACAGCAGCTGAGGCTTTCTTGTCCTTCCACAGAAAAACATCAGCAGCTGCAAATGATTGATGAAAATTTTAAACCTAAGACAAATCAACAAAGACATATTTGGATCAGTGATTAGTTCGAGTTATGACGGTGTCCCAGTCCAGGTGCATCGGTGAATCATTGAAAAAACTATCAGTTATATCTTCTGCTAAAGGATCACTTTTCACGATAACCAGATTTGAATTGTTTTTGATTGGAAAAATGGTTGAACTGAAGATTGGACTGTCAGAGACCAAAGATGAACTACCTAATTGAATTGTTGCATCACAGTTAAGCCAGCAGAATGTAGATTAAATGGTCTGATCAACAGAACTAGTCACACTTACAAGCAGACCGGGTTGCCAAAACGGCAATCAGACTAAAATCGAAGTACAGATTAGGTAACAAGCCAAATCAGAGAACAAGTTGAAACTTCCATGGTGCATGGAGTCACACTCCAAGCACATGGAGACAGATTTTTGAATCATATTAGCTCTGCAACTTAGATTCATTGGACCTTTAAGATACAACATGATCCACTATTGTAACGTTCGGGCATTCAACTTCTATATATCATTTAACACAGAGGATTTACATGATTACATCTTACACACTTGAATTTTTTTTTCCTCATGCAACTAATTGTTTGCAGATTTTGTGAGTACTTAACACGGTAAAAAGGGACTCTGCTTATTTGTCTCCTTGAATGCCCCGCACTTGTGGGCGGAACAAAGTTGTGGCAGAGTATTCAATCCTTAAAATGTTTTGTCTATGGTGGAAGCTGATTGCTTCTCTCGGATAATCACAATTGGTTCCCACAGTAAATCGTTAACAATCCACACAAAACTCGTCTGATGGAATATTCTAAAATAAGAAACTAGGTTGTCACTTGAATTAACAAACTAAATCAGGTTTTTCATGGAAGAACAAAAGACAATGGGTTTGTTCTTTCTTTATTTTTTTTTATAAAATAATATGTGAAATATCCCACGGAATCCATGCAAAGAGCAATAGATCAGCCAGATCGTTCGCAAAATCCACATGACCACAGATCAGAATAACCACGACGACACCCGAACCGATATGCAACTGCAGAAATCAAATCAGGAACGAGAAACGAAGACGCAGAAACCGTAAAGAAAAGTAAGATGAAGATCCTACTCTTTCCGCCGCCCAAGATCTGGTGCACGGGCTTCTCCCGGCCGAAGAGTCGGTAGATCTTAGCCTTGGCGGCCTCCACCGCCTCCGACGCCTTCGACTTCTCGTCGTCGGAGTGGGACGAGGACGAAGAGTCGCTGCCGCCGCCGCCGCGATCCTTCTCCTCTATCTGTTCGATCAGCGTCTCCTCATGCTCCGCCATCGCCGGATCGCCTCCCAAAACCTCCTCCTCTCTTCTCTCCGATCTTCAGATTCGCTTCCCTACAAGACGAGTGAGGGGACGCCTCCGTGGGACGTGGCCTTGTACTCCTGCCACGATGCGGCTCCGAGATGAGATCAGGACCGTCGCCCAGCAAGGGACGAGAAGGTTCGAAGGCGCTCCGTTAACTAACGTCGCCGTTACTTTTGCGGCACGGCGGGACGCCTCCACGTTGAATAGCCACGCGTAGGACGGTGGGATCGTCCAGATGGCATGTCGGCGAGGGAGGCCCACTCGAGATAAGATTCCTTTCCCACGGTCCGCATAGCTTATCCTCTGTGTTTAATTGCATACATCTACGGTGGTACAACGCAACCCAAACTACTGTCGATCCTCCGCCGGCCGGCGATCTGGTTGTCGCCGCCGGGCACCTCGCTGTCGCCGTGCAATCCGTGCTCTGCATCGCTTTCCGTGCGAGCGAGGGACACGGTCATATTCCGAAGCAACACGGTCATCCGCCGCGGGAATCCCCGTATGGCTCGCCGGTCCAGTTGCGTCGCCCCCCGGTCGATCGACGAGCACGTCCACGCTCACTGCCACCGGCGCCTGGCGGTGGCGGGGATGGCATCGACGGGGGAGACGGAGGGAGATGAGGCAGCGGCGTGGGGCCTCCTCCTCCTCCGTGGCCAATCAAGTGCGGTGGAAGCATTTATGGGTAGAATAATAATTGGGAGAGCGAAAATGAAAGAGTAAAAATTATAGTGAATGACGTGATATTTTATATGCACGATTTCCAACGAATTCTCAGGATATAGTTTAATTTGGGGCGACGATCGAAGGTCGCCGATAATGTCTAAGCGATAATCGAATGTGTACATATAAAATATCATATCATACTATATCATATCACATCGTTCATTATGATTTTTATTTTTTTCATTTTCATATACGATTTTCATTTTTTTCGTTTTCACTCTCTATCGTATCATTGCTGTTATGGGTATCGTTGAAAGGGTTAATTTTAAAGCTAATGCGCTGGTCTTTGTCACACGAAATCAGGGAAAGTGGCTCTGTTGGATCGGTTGAATCGGATAGAGGGGTGTATATTTTGTAATAAAAATTATAATTATTTCTCTTCTTAATATATTAATTATTTAGTTCGTAGTTTTTTTCGTTTCTCACATACATCGAGCGTGTACGAGGCCGACGACTCTCTTCCGTTCTCGTTCATTTTATTTTCCGCTTAACTTTGTGTTTTCTGAAATTTTTATATATTCATCTGATTTAATTTAATTTGGTTGATGCTATAAAAATTAATTCGATGTATTTGTAATCTTTCTTTTCATTTTCTGCATCGATTCGAGTAACCTAAAAATTAGGTAGCTGACAGTATAAGAAAAATAGTTTTCAATCAATTGATCCAAACGTCCAACTTTTCTCGTCACATTCGTCGACGACGATCGACGAGTCGTCCGATCATTAATCGGACATCATCGATGACTTTTCATCGTCATCCCGAATCAAATAATATTCTAGAAAAACGATAAACCAGTCGGAATTACAATCTTATCAGATTCGACGGTGAATCCAATGAGATTATAATTGCGGCGATCCTGACGGGTTTACCGTACCCCCAAGATATAATTTTGTTCGGGACGGTAGCCGAAAGTGGTGTTTAATCGACGATCGAATGACTCATCGATCGTCGTCGACGAATGAAACATGGAGAAAAATAAGAGAGAGAATCTATCCTCCAATTAAGCATAATAAATTTGTAATTATGAAATTAAGTATAAAAAAAGATACAATGTCTTCCTTAACTTCCCTCATCATTTCTCTTCCTTTCATCACATAAATAAAATAAATAAATAATAAAAATATGTGAAAGTTTTTCGAAGGGGTGTACATGCATGTGGGTATATTTTTCAAATAAACTAATTTACAATGAGGCAAGAATATGATATAATGAAAAGATTGAAAAATAAAAAAACTACACAAATAAAGTAAGGCTCAGGGCGATTACAAAACAAAGCCTTAAGGGCCGAGTCAAACGAAAGAGTACTAGTACAAAATTTTAAGGCCTGAAAGGTTGAGTCAGAGAGGAAAGGAAAAAGATTGAATGATAACTTAAGTAAAAGGGGAAAATGCATCCTCTGGAATCATGGCTCTGATCCAGGTAGGCTTAATGACGTTGGGGGGGCAGGTCTGTTGGGATGTGGCCAGTGTCTTTTAATTGTTGTAAGGTGCCCCTCATGCCGTATAAGATCATATCGTCGGTGCGCTGAGCTACTTATTGAAGGAAGGGTGTAGACCGAATATAGGCCAACCGGGACTCTTCGAGCCGAGCCGACTCGCCTGACTTATAATCTTCTAGCTCCTTCATCAGTCGAACGATCTCAGCATCCCGGTCTCGTATTGTCGCATCCCGAGCCGCCAATCTCGCCTCTTTGTTTGCCAGTTGGGTTTCCAGAGCTTGGAAGGCTTCCTTCTGAGCCGCCAGCTCTGTTTCCTTGTTGGTCAAAGCTAGCTGGATCTGGTTATGAGCTACGGCTGACTCATTCAATTGTTGCTGAAGACCCTTGGCTTCCGCTGCTTTCTTGTCCAGGTCAAAGTGAGCTCGAGCCTGGCGAGGAAGGGCAGTCTTCTTCTTGGCCTCTACAACGGCCAGCCGAGTGGATAATCGATCTACCTCCGGGGCGGCGTTAGCCAACGCTTGATGCTCCTCTTCTGACCGAGCATCTGCTTCTGATAACTGCAACCTCAGAGCGGTTATTTCTGAATGAAGAAGATCCAGGCCATCATCACTCGGGTCCCGGGTGGATAGTGTAGTGGGCCAGCTTTGTCTCCAGCTCCTTCACTCTCATCTCGGTTGCCCGACGTTCCCGTATGTTGGCGACCAAAGACTGGGCGACCGAGTGGCTCACCGCCCAATGCTACACAGGGATGTAGATACTATAAGCATAAATAAAGATAGCAAAGGGGAAGGGAGATGTACCTGGGTTGATTCCAGGAAAAAGCTGTCGGCCAGATTCAGGGGGCTCTTCTCATGGGCCACGGCTCGTCCCTGATCCCAGCTAGAAACCAACCGACCATGCAGGCTGAGTGGTTGGGGTTGAACAACCTGGGACAAGGTGGTCGTGGAAGGAAGCTGGGCGTTCACCATCGCTCGGGGGGGGGGGGGGAGGCGAGTGCATCGACAGAAGGGCTTCCACAACATTGGCACCGGCAACTTCTGTCTCGGGGGCCAAGAGGGATGGTGCGGTGCTCGAAGTTGAGCCCCCCGAACGAGGCGCTGCAGAGGTAGACGCCAAAACCCCGAGTGGGATGCGGTTGGAGTGGAGGCCCGGGTTCTTGATCGAGGAGGAACCGAGCCAGAGGCCAAGGCCTAGGTGCCGGATGAAGCAGGGTCGGGGGCGAGGGGCTGATGCAGCCTGACTTCTTGAGACTAACCCTTGGGTTGAAGGTGTACCCAAGGAAACAGTTACCCGGTGACGCTTCCATACCAAGGTCTCGGAACCCGACTGCTCCACCTCCTCATCTTCTGCCTGTCCTACCGGCTCTACATCTATTAGTTGGGGGACCGCATCCGAGCCCCCGACAGGAAGGTCGGTTTCTGAGTCGTCTTCCTCAGCCTTGGGTTGCTCAGGAGCCGGAATGGCGTTTGTCGGAGGTACCGCCCGATTGGCCAGTAGGTCCGCTGCCAGGGCATTCAATGCTTCTTCTTCCAAGCTCAACACGTCGGTAACAAGGGCCCCATGCATGACTTCAACTGCGACGTAGAAAAAGTTTTAGTTAGCATTAATAAGTTTAGAAACCAAATAAGAGCTTACCAATGGTGTCGGGCAGCTCTGCCGGGATCTGGCTCAGCTGGAAGAGATATAGCATGGCCTCACTCAATAGTTTTGCCCGCATGCCCCCCCCCCCCCCCCCCCCCCCCCCCCCCCCCCCCCCCCCAAATCTTAGAAAAGGCTAGTTGGTAGCCTGGCTCCGAGCGGTGGTTTTTGGGCATCGGGGGATGGTAGGCAAGTTTTCTACCCACTCGGTGGGCCAGGTCGGGGCGGGACAGATTTAATATAAAAGAAATGAGATTTTCAACCTTTGTTGGAAGAAGGGAGTTTCTCTAGGAAGGCAGACTTGATCCGAGCTTGAAAGTAGAAATTCCCTGGTTCTTGTTTCTTGAGATAATAAAAGGGGGGCAAAAGGGGGGCAAAAGGGGGACAAAAAGTTGTCAGTTCCCCCGACTATATAAGACCCTCCGTCCCTTACACACAGGTATGCGTAATTTTTTATAGTTATAGTAGTTTCTTAATTAGCCCCCTCTTCTCCACCGAATTTTGATTTGACCGTCGAAGGGCCTTGCCGGGGAACTCTCGGTGGGTTACTGATGGTCATCATTTTTGCAGGACAAACGCCCCTCAGCCGGAAAAGTTTTCAGCACTGCTGTGCGTGACCACCATCCTTCTCCGTCGACAAGCCGTGCTCATCATCAAATTGGAAGTCTGCCTCGCTCTCCAACAGGATCACTACTACAAAATGTTTAATTCGTAAATCATCCTTCCGATCCCTGATTCTTTATTCACAATAAAACACAAATTTAATCCTCCTTCTCTAACTTTAAATCCTTTGATATATGTCCCTAGGAGAATCATAGTTAGATTTTTCTATGATAAATCATGGATCTATAATTCGAAACTCGACTATAATGTATTATCAAAAAAAATAATCTCTTAACAGATATCAGATTTGAGAATTATGATTGTCAGAATGAGTATCTATATATACTTACATAATTTATTTAGGTGATCGATGAAAAATTTATATGAGATCAGATCGATTATTCCAGATTAGATATTATATCAGATGAATTATCCTAGATCGGATGTTATATGATATGGTTAATAATTTTTTAAAAAATTCTTATTTATAAATTAAAATACAGATTCCATCCCGTACTGCCAACGTCAACAATGATGTTGTTGTGTCTTATATTTTTATTTACTTTAGGATTTTATTTTAGGTATGTAAAAGCGGCAATCTACCAAAAACAAAAAACAAAAAAAAAAAAGGCCCACTCAGAATGATGACTTGATCAAAAAGCAGAGTATACTTTGATATTTACCGTGACGTATTTAATTTATTACTATGTGATCCGGGCGAGTAATTTTCAAAAAATGTCAAGGGTTCGGTTGGATCCGGCCTGGGTCAAAAGAGGCTAGGCCGGGTTGAGCTTGGTCCAAATGAGTCGGATACGAAGCTGAGCAGTGGGAATAGAAGACGAGACAAGTCGAGCCCTGGTTCGGCCTCGGTCACCCGAGGTCTGCCACTTAGGGTCGGTCACTCGAGGTCGTCCACTCGGGATCGGTCACTTGAGGTCGGCTACTCGGGGTCGATCACTCGGGGTCAGGCACTCGGGGTCGGTCACCCGGGGTCAGGCACTCAGGTTCGGTCACCCAAGGTCGGCCACTTGAGGTCGGTCGCCCGAGATCGGCCACTCGGGGTCAGGCACTCGGGGTCGATCACCCGAGATCAGGCACTCAGGGTCGGCTATCGGGGTTGGTCACCCGGGATTGAGCTCTAGGGTCGGACACCCGGGGATGACTAAGAAACCGGGCTTGCCCGACTGACTCGCGCTGTAAGTCTGCATGATCTGATCGGGTGAACCCTAACAATAAAGAATCCACCCAGACAACATGTATCTGTCAAATCCCTAACATAATCATTACCTGACAAAGCCGCCCAATATTAATGAGGATCAGAGGAGACAATGTAGACAGGTAGTCAGGCGGCTGTGGCAGTCTCGCAGGGCAACTAAAGCTGCCATTAGCCCAATCTACCAACTGACCTATCATTAATGAGATATGACAGCTCTGACAAGGCAGAGAGCTTTCCCTCCCCTATATAAAACCCCCTTGGCGCTCTAAAGAGGGGATTGCTGCCACTTTGCAACCTCAGCTCCACTTTGTGTTCCCCAATTTAGTCCGACCCGAGTGCTTGAGATCTGATCCGCAGTTGAGCCCGACCCCGATCTCCGCGCTATAGTAGACCGGGTCATCTTGGCCAGACCGAGTCAGCCAAGCGAGAACCGATCTTCACTTATTGACAGGATCACTCTGCTTGGTATTTATCCTAACTCAACTCGAACTCGAATTAATGTACATCAAGTAAGGAGAAATTATAAATATTCTAAGTTGATTTTGATATAGTCATCTGAATCAAGTTAGGACTTGTTGACTTTAAATCATGTGTCTAAGTGTGTAGGAGCTTAGGTACGTACGAAGTCGAGCGAAAACGAAACGATTGAGAAGGATGACACAAAATAGGAGCTGGCGGGCTCGGTGCATCCGAGGGATGTGGAGGTCTGAGGAAGAGTACGTCAATGCAACGAGAAGGACGCACATGATGTCCGAGAGATAAGAAGCCGGAAAGAAGCTCGCTCGAGGAGAAGGCCAGAGGAGGGTTCGGGTGAGCCTAACTCTAGAAGGCGCGGAAATCACCCAAGCATATCCGCCGTAAAATTGGTTAGCAATGTGCCGACTAAAAAGTACTCGGACACCCCTATGCTTACAGACGCTTGAGATTCGAAAATTCATCCAAACTTAGTTGTTTGCGAGCGCTGCGCATCGAAAACTCACGAGTCTTGTGTCAAGCGCTCTCAACTACTCGAGTGGCCCAATAGTGTCACGTCAACATTCGGATGAAGTTGACCGGGACTATAAATATGCCCCTAGAGTTTAGTTCCAAATCATTCATTCACTACAAACAAATTTTTTATAATGTTCCACTATTTTTTGAGCTTTTATTGTGTAAGAGGTTTCTCCGCCCGAAGGAGTTTATTCAGAAGAATCGAGTTATATTCTGTCTTTGATTAGCAACCTTCCTAATTGCAAACCAATAAGTAAAATCTGGTCGTTTCTTTCTTTTCAGTATTACTTTATTTTTTTATGTTATTTATTGTTGTTTGAACTAACTAATATCTTTTTTTTAAAGATAAACAAATGATAGTGAATTTTTAATTTTCACGAGTAATTCACTCCCTCTTGTCGACCTGTGTTCATCTTCAAGAAAGATTTCCACTACGAAGACTTTTCCATAATTTTATTTTCCGCTCATCTAAGTAAATAGAGTATTAGAGATGGTATGAATCGTGAAGCTTATATGAATTATTTACTAGACTACGTTAGTTGATTTTTTTGATAATATTTTAATACCATTAGAAAAGCCATAATAAGCAATGGACGTTACTGTTAGACTCCTTAAACCTCATAAATTCAGAAGACCTGAAATGATTGTAATTTGATGTCTTTAAGTTATTTTGTGGATTTTTATTGAAAAAAATGATGGACTTGTACAAATCTAATTGGATCTATATGCCCTCTTGTAAATTTTTGAGATTGTAATGAATCAACCGACGTCGTTTATTATATATTCCGAGTATAGCAAGGGTTCATATCAGATAAAAGGATGAGGGAAAGGGACGAAGCTTAAAGTAAAAGATAAGGGGAAAAAACAAAACGATGACATAGACAAAAACGAGGGAGAGAAAAAGTTCCTTTTGTAAAAGGATAGAACGAGGAAAAACAAATGTATACTTTAAGGGTAACACATTTTTGATAAATATGAAAAAAATATATACGTCGATTAATTTGAAAATCTACGTCCGTTCATGTTAAAATGTCGGTTTTAAAATACAATGAAAAGTTGAAAAGATCTTATCGGACCTAAATTATATTTTGGTAAGGCAAGATGAATTTTAAAAAGGATTATAATAAATTACGATTGGATTCGTGATCATAATTGGACGTGGTCCATTCTTTTGTCCGTATTTTTGCGGATTCGAGGATCTGACCTCCTACTAACTAACGTGTGTTGGTTGGATATGAAAGCTACTCCCACGAAGCGGTCGTAATAAATTCTTTGTTTTATCTTATAAAAATTACTGTTTTTATCTTATAAAATTATTACTTTAAATTTATGATATTTTTTTATTTTATGAGGCATAAAAGTCAAACGCTTATCCAAAAATTTGAAAAAAACTGGAAGAAAGTGAACGAAACAAAGAAAAGATTACGTCGCAAGGAAAATTATTACAAATATATTTAAAACAAAAAATATCTTAATTTAAAATAGATTATAATTATTCTCTTTTTATTATTAAAATAGAAAATAATAAATTATTACAAATATATTTTAAATAAAAAATGGCCTAATTCAAAATAGATTATAATTATTATCTATTTATTATTAAAATAGAAAATAATAAATAATTTTTATTACTATTTATTACATATATATCAATCTTAAATATTTCCTATTTAAATAATTTTCTATCTCTAAAATTTATTTATTTTTAAAAATTACTTTATTTTTTTAATATTTATTAACATTACTTTTTTCCTTATTTGTATTGTTATATTTATACGAGCTCTGATATATTTAGTGAAAAAATTTAATAAAACACTAAGTGAATGACGTGATATTTTATATGTACCTGTCTAATTATCACTCGGATACTATCGACGGCTTTCGGCTGTCGTTTCGAATCAAACTATACCTGAAAGACATGATAAATTTATTAAAATCATTGCATACAAAATAACACAACATTCACTAAATTTTCTATTTTGACTGATCGTATCATTTTCCTATTTATACCCACGGGGATTGATCACTCTCCATTGACTCTCAGAGCTCTGAACTCTGCTCTGCGTCTTCACCTAGACATTTCATCGAACAGATGGCGGAGGCGGGCGACAGGTACCGGTCTCACCTCTCCGGCGACCGCGAGAAGCACACACAGTGGCGCCACGGCGCGCCTCCCTCCTACGACCTCGTCAACGACCTCTTCGAACGCGAGAGGACCACCGTACAATTTTGCGATCGATTAAATTTTGGCTCTTCGTAGCGTCGAATCACAAATCCTTTTGATCATTTGCAGGAGTGGCCGAAGGGGTCGCTGGAGGAGACGGTGCAGAACGCGATCAAGACATGGGAGATGGAGCTCTCCCACAAGACGCGCCTCGCCGACTTCAAGTCCATCCACCCCACCGACTACCGCTTCTCCGTCAACGGCGGAGTCGCGTTGACCGGGGAGGAACTGCTGACGAGGGGGAGCTACAACGCTTTGCGGCGCTCGGCGCTGCCGGCCGAGCTCCGCCCCTACTACAACCCCGACGCCGAGACGTTCGAGTCGTCGCACGACGCTTTCCGGGTCGCTCTGCCCCGAGGCTTCGCGTGGGAGGTCCTCGCCGTGTACTCCCCGCCGCCGGTCGTCGCCTTCAAGTTCCGGCACTGGGGGTACATGGAGGGGCCCTACAAGGGCCACGCCCCGACCGGCGAGCGAGTGGAGTTTACCGGCGTCGGAGTCCTCAAGGTGGACGAGGAGTTGAGGGTGGAAGAAGTGGAAATTTACTATGATCCTGGCGAGCTCTTCGCCGGACTTGTGAAAGGGGAGGTGAAGGACGGCGGCGAATCCACAGCTTCCAAGCTTCCATCGTGCCCATATCTAGATAATTAATGTCTGTTATCTGGTTGTTAATGAAAATTATGATTGTAATCGTCTTTCGTTTATTAACAGAAAAGTACCCAATCATGCGTCAGTATATATATATATATTTTTTCTCCAAAGCTATCTATTTTTGATGTTGTAACAACCTTAAATGCCCGGCAGTTTTTTGAACACTAACTCTAGCGGTTCAGAATCTGACACGCCAAAATAAATTTTTATAAATAAAAAAATAATTTAATAAAAAATAAATAAGAAAAAATAATTAAATATAATTGAGTTTAGACACTTTTATGTTGGTACTGAAAGTATCAGATTGAACCTAATTTTGATAATGACAAATAGTTTAAAGTTAAGTATGTTTTTGAATCTAATATGTTTCATTAAGTGTGCAGGAAAGTCTTAATTTACCTAGACATGAGGTCTTGACTTGCAGGGTTGAGCACGAAGTCTTAGTCGAGGACTGGGCATTAAGTCCTGGTCGAGGGTTGGGCACTGAAGACCTGGTAGAGGACTGAGCACGAAGACTCGACCGAGAGTTGGGCACCAAAGACTTGGTCGAAGACTGGGTACGAAGACCTGACCGAGAGTTGGGCACGAAGACCTGGTTCAGAGGGCTGGGTATAAAAACTTGATCGGGGGTCAGGTACCGAAGACCTGATCCAGTAGATCGAACAGGAGTCTTAGTTGAGCAAGGACAACGGACAGAAGTAGGCATGGATCGAGGTACAGACATCTCGAGATCCAGAATCATCGGTGGTCGAGCAAAAGTCCAACCGGAGGTGTCAGTTGGCAATAGGTAAATTAACTTCTCCAGAGTGGAGTACGTACGTGAGGACGCGTTCCCCGAAAGATGGAACAGTAAGCGTCAGTCCGACCTAGGATTTCAATTGATATCCATAATAAGGATCGGACAACACTCACTGTCGTCCACGCACTTATATTATATATTATTTGTATTCGGACTAACCCTGTGTTGCAGCTAAAGAACTTGGGGAGTTACAACATCTGGGGCGCCCGAGAGGACTAAGGCACCCGAGAACACAAGTGTCTGAGAGGTCTCGGGCACCTGGGAACCCAAGCACCCGAGTGGCCTTGGATGCCCCTGTGCAAATGACTCAGCTTGGACGAAGCTGAGATGGCGCGTGCTGGTTAGAGTCGACACGTCAACAACACAAGCGTCCCAGAGGCTCTCAGGCACCCGAGAAGGATAAGATTTGCCCGGTCAGCGGGTTGGGGCGCGGCTGGATCGCGGTATTGGGGGCACTCCTATAAGCACTCGGGCAACCATATGCCTATATTATGGGGTTTCGACCACAACCTCTCAACATCAGTTTTCTACAGCTTTTATGCTCAAGTGTGCTACTCTAAAGCGATCCAGAAACACCGAAACGTTGCTCCGATAACGACGTGCTACTTCCATCTTTTACATAAAAGTTGTTGGTATGATTTATTGTTTTTCTTTGTACTTAAATTTGCATCCTTATAATATTTTTGCGACTTATGAAATTGTCCAACGTAAACAGTCAAGTGTCGTAGGCCTTGTTAGCACCAGTCGACTGGTAACGATTGGATCAGCAAACGAGTTTTATTTAAGAGAACTCGGTTTGCTTGAGTAAGGTTGACGAAATAGAGGTGGTTAATCCCTATTAGTAGTCTACCAATCTTTTGTGTGTATGTCCGGTGTTGTGGCGAGGTTTTTCCACCCACAAGAAGCTACACAAGCTAATCGGAGGTTATCTAAGGATTCATCAACCAACGGATCGGGATCATTCACTTTATGAATAGCCGTGGAGTAGGAGCATCATCTCCGAATTGTTGATGCAATCTATAGTCCGTATGACCATGTGTTTTGATGTATAAGCAAAAGGTTTAAGTTTGGTTTGCCCTTGTATTTGATATGTGTATTTGAGTGTATAGGTTCTACAGGATACACATATGACTCAACTTGATAGCTTCGGGCCCGGTGAAGGACGGAGCATCCAAGGGACCGTAGACAAGGCTGCAACAATGAGCCGAGGGAAGCGCACTTCAAGGCATACGCGAAGAATGACATGAGAATGAGTCGCGGGCTTGTATGCATCTGAGGGATGAGAGCCAAAGACATACGCGAAGGATGGCATGGAGACGAGCTGCAAGCTTGTATTCATCTGAGGGATGAGAGCCAAATCGAAGAACACTTGAAGGCAATAGACAAGGCTGCAAAGAAAAGTCAAGTGAGTAATGAGGGTCTGAGTGCGAGTGAAATGTATTCGGGAAGGAAAACCCTAGGTTTAGGGTTTTACTAGTCATTGGTATAGGATCAGTCAACTGGTTGAGCCCATAGAAAGATCAGTCGACTAATCTTTCTATGCAGTTATCTGGTGTCGGTTCAATTCTAATGTTAGGCTGTAACGTTCGAATTCAATAGTTGTTAGTCAACTGCTAACGGCTGGATCAGCAAACGAGTTCTATTTAAGAGAACTCAATTTGCTTGAGTAAGGTTGACGAAATAGTGATGGTCAACCCATATTAGTAGTCTACCAAGCTCTTGTGTGTGTGTGCGGTGTTGTGGCAAAGTTTCTCCACCCATAAGGAGTTACACGAGTTAGCTGGAGGTTTTTCGAAGAATCATCCGCTGACGGATCGGAATCGTCAACCTTACGGACAGTCATGGAGTAGGAGTTTTATTTTCGAACCACGTAAATCGATTTGTCTACTTGTTTAGTTTAGTTTAATTATAATTCTGTTGTGCGAACTAATTGAGAGGTAACGTCTATTCACCCCTCTAGACGGTCATCCGATCCCTTACACGAACCATGTTACATCGGTTTCTTCTTCTTGTTAGTTTTGTTAAATTGTATTTCCGCTTGTGCTATTAACATTGTAGGAAGAAGATCGACGAATTCATGGTGAGCAGCTATTCACCCTCCTCTAGCACGACCATGTGATCCTCAACACTCCCAAACATAGTATTAAGGGAAAATTTTAATTACACTTGATGTTTCAAAAAATATCAAAACGAATCTTGTGGTTTGAGAAGCATACAAAAAAAACTTGGTACACTATAAATAGTTCAAATACCCTCCTTATTGATTAAAAAAAAATAAGCGGAAATGGTGAGACGATTACCCACTAAAATTTATTCATAATTATACCTTCTCAGTCTCTCACCAAAGTAAAATATTCCTCGAAGCAATCGATCAGTAGAAACATCAGAAAACTTCTCTCCCTTTAATCCCCCCTCTCTCTCTCTCTCTCTCTCTCTCTTTGTCTTTTGCTGCCCCCACGGGCTGGATCAGCTGGTGAGACACTCGCCGCTTGAATCAGAGGGCGTGGGTTCGAGGGTCGACGGTATGCGCGGGGGGTAAAACCTCGCCTGCCATTTAAAAAAATCTCTCGCACCTGGGTGCCTCACCTGCCCAGCATTCACCGTGATTTACCTCTTCCGTGTTGGTCCTGGGGCGGGCTGGCGGAGGCCGTTGGGGTGGCGGATCCACCTTTTGAATCTCTTTGTCTTTTGCTCGATGGAGCTGGTGAGGTATTCGCCGTTTGAATCGGAGGGCGTGGGTTCGAGGATCGACGGTATACGCAGGAGGTAAAACCTCGGCTGCTGTTTAAAAAAAAATCCCTCGCGCTTGGGTGCCTCACCTGCTCAGCATTCACCGTGATTTACCCACTCTGGACACTTGTGGGGCAGAGACCAGGGGGTCGTTAGGGTGACGGATCTACCTTTTTTGAATCGATGCAGTGGTAAAATAATTAATTATCATTTCATATATTTACTGTTCGATCTCCAAATATGATATATTTTATAGATTTTTTTTCTAAATGGAGAATGAACTTTGAGACGTTGAGTTTCTAAACCGCCTGTTGCGAGTATTTTCTGATTTATCTTAGTGACTGATAGACAATCTTCATGGAGTCGGACTGATTATCCTAAGTTCGTTTGTTATCTTATTCGACATTTTCTCTCTCTTTTTGTTATGTGAGGGAACCAATTGAAGGAGTTAAAATTTTGAACCACTATGTCTTTCGTCAAGAAAAGATAAACTCGTTGCTGGTGATTGAAGTGATTTCAAATGATATTGGAGAATTAACTTCCAGGATTTTAGTGTACATTGAGGGGGTGCTTGGTAAATGATTTTAAAAGGCGAAAATGAGAATGAAATCTATTTTATTCTCATTTATAATATTTGATATACGAGAATCAGAATCATAATATGGATATGATACCCCTGATTTTATAACCCAGTCTCTACCAGGTTATCACTAAATTCATAAATACCTCAATCAAAATCTATTATCATTTCTATTGTCGAATATATACCAAGCGCCCCTGAGTTTTGAAAGTTATGATTCTATCTAATTACAGCAATAGCATAAGTAACATGAGATATGAACGAAAAAGATTGATTCTCTATTCTTTTAACCGTTTTAGTTGGTTGACTTTTTTGTCTATTTGGTCAAGGGGATTTTTGATATTTTTCGAAACTAAGAAGTTCGTTTTGATGTTTTCCCGAACCTCATGGGGTAATTGAAATTTTCCCATTATTTAAAAAACTAGTTGAATTTTTTTTTCTAAAATTTCATATTTAAAACTTCTTCCATTGCCGGGATTTGAACCCGGGTCGTCTGGGTGAAAGCCAGATATCCTAACCGGACTAGACGACAATGGAGTGTTGCTAGATTTCTTAATTTGTGTTATTATTTGTGCTTTTTCACTTTTTCCCCTAATTTTTAAATTCGTATTATCCCCTGTCCAACATGCCCATACGGGCGGGGTGCTTGGTCGTGAAGAGATAAATTAGAAAATAAAGACAGTAATGGGTCAGCTTGAGTTGGATTTCAATCCTCGGTCATCATTGCCATTTATTGTGGATAACCCGTGCTCATTTCATACTCATCGATTTTCAACTTTTATACATATCTCCATATCCCATCGAATCAACTCATATCCATACCTATCAGATATTCCATCAAACTTTAAAAAAAAACAAATAGAATTAACATAATATAAAAAAATTATAATTAAAAAATAAATTATACATTTATAGTATACCCCTAATTTAATCCTATTCAATAAAAATAAAGTAAACACCAATTAAAATAGTTACTAGGTTTTGCAAGAAAAAATTCTTTAACATATATAGAGTGATCAGAGAGTTTAGATATCCTGCGTTGATCCTATCGCGAAGTGGGGAGGCGGTCCCATGGGCCAGATGGGCCTCCCAAGTGGCACGAGCCGACGAAGTGGCCGAATGCTGACCGCGCCTTGCCACGTTCCTGCAAAACATCGACCGTCAGAAAACTCGCCGGGGAAATCCCCGGTCAGGCACTCCGACGGTCAAGTCAGTCTCCAAGGGCAGGTGAGTGGAAACTGAATTGAAATGAGACAAGGGATGCGAGAACTCGCGCGTGAGTACCTACGGTAGAGGGAGTGTCAAGCTTATATAACCGGGGGAGCTGGCAACCCTTGTTCGTATTGACGAGACAAGAGCATGGCAGATGTCAGCCCGTAGAGAGCACTGCGGAACGGCGCGGCATGGCGCATATTCATTCAATTCCATAGGGAGCACTGTATTTTACACTGGCATAGGCGTAGATTCATTCTTCCGACTCGGGGTCAAACTTGTACTTCTTTCATTTGCAAATACCACTCCATCCTTCAAGAATATAAAATTATACATTTATAGTATACCCCTATTTTAATCCTATTCAATGTAAATAAAGTAACCACCAATTAAAATAGGAGTCGTGATGTGCAGCGCGAAACATTTTCACGAAACGCTCAGCGAAACAGTCAGCAAACCCACATGGCTTCGCTCTGGCGTCGCGCGAGATAAACCCTAAAACGCCGATCGGTGACCACCCACTCCCCTTTCCCTACCCCTTTCTCGCGTGAGGGCAAGGATCGAAGGCGTGAAGGCCATCGCCTCTAGGCTTCGTCTCCAGCACCTCCATCCTTCATCTCCAGCGCCTCCAGCCTTGCGGCGCAAGAAGAACGGCGCAAGAAGAAACCTCGCTCCAGCCTCCGCCTCCAGGCTTCGTCTCCAGCGCCTCCAGCACCTCCAGCCTTCGTCTCCTGTGCCTCCAGGCTCCAGCCTCCGCCTCCAGCCTTGGCCTCCAGCTTCCAGCCTTCACCTCCAGCCTCCAACCTCCAGGCTCCAGCCTTCACCTCGCGGCGCAAGAAGAAACCTCGCTCTAGCCTCCACCTCCAGCCTTCGCCTCCAGGTTCCAGCCTTGGCCTCCAGATTTCGCTCCAGCCTCAAGCCTTAGCTTCCAGCCTTGGCCTCCACCTCCATAAAAGGTAGGCTAAGGTTTTTATTTGAAAAGGGAAAGCTAGGATAAACTATAGACTCATTTACTTGTTACAATAGCCAATATAATTGAACTTGGTTATGCATTTTGTCTGTTTCTGAAATTTTTCACATGTTGGATAGCTATGTTTGAATATATTGGATGTGTTTAATCAATAATGAGCCTGATTAGGTAGATTTAATCATTTTGGAGTAGATATAATAGCTTTTTTTACTACATCCCTATATCTAGGCACCAACCTACTGTGAGAATTTAGATTATGATATGATGATGGGGATATGGTCTCAAAATGACCTTTCTTGTAGAAACATATAAGGAATCGTAGGCATTAGTGAAAGAAAACTTGAGATGTGGATCAGAGCTTTAGCTTAAAAAAATGAAAATGAAAGTGAAAGAAAAAGAATCAACTAGTGAGATTGGCTAGTAGTAGCTTTCTAGCATTTATTCAACTATTGCACTGGCAATCTATAAACTGAGGGTGACTATATGTGAACAGGAAACTGCTGCCTGAATTGATTTGCATTTATTGTATTTAATAAGTTCAAATGAGTTACACATGCATATTAATCTACAAGAAAGATGCTATTCTTGCACACTAATACTTTATCAGAATGTTAGGTAGAGCTGGTTCAGATAAGATGATAATGTTCTTGCAATGTTTCTGTAGAGCTGGTTCAGATATTCATATTCAGGAAAAGGGATGTGGCTTCTTCTTATGGCATGACTCAGAATTTTCAGAGAGAACTAAGACAATTATTAATGATCTGAAGAGGGAAAACAAGAAATTACAGATGGAGATTAGTGAATTGAAGAAATCTAATAGTTACGAGAGTGCAGGTGTTTGCGATGATCTCTTAGAGGATGTGAACAACTCTGTTACTCTGAAGTTTAGTGATGAAATTTGTTCACTTAATAGGAAGTTTAAACTTGCTATCACTGTAATTATACTTACTTGGATTGTGATGATTTTGATGTGGTTAATGTAAGCAACTAACTATGGAAGAACTTTGTAACTTTTTAATGTATCTTATGAGTGGTTGATGGTTATGAGTGGTTGATGGAAGAACTTTGTAACTATTATGAGCTAACTTCTTTCTAAATTTAGTTGGCTCTATTTTTGTTGCCTTAGATGGTTGTGGAGTGGCTTTTATTGGATAATGTTTGAACAATAATGCATTTTTTTCTCCTGTATCAGTGGTGCTGATGATATATTGTTTTGTTTCTCTCTGGTTTGTCAGTGCTCTTATTGGATGTTATTGATGTTATTTTGTTTGCTAAAAATACAGAACATCTGAATGTCAGTCAGCTATGTTATTTTGATGTTATTTTGATGTTATTGATGCTATTTTTGTTTGCTAAAAATTCTAGATATGTTTAGTGCATCTGAAAGTTATGGAGAATGTATGCTAGAACATGCTAGTCAGCTATGTTATTTTGATGTTATTGATGCTATTTTTGTTTGCTAAAAATTCTAGATATGTTTAGTGCATCTGAAAGTTATGGAGAATGTATGCTAGAACTTGCTAGAAATGAACCAATGCATACATACATATAATGAGCGAGCAATATCTCACTGATCTAGATCTGTGATTAGCTAGGACCATGTAATCTTTTGGAAAAGATGAAGATGAACATTCCAATACTTCTTCTGCTCAAGTTGCCAGATAAGCATCAAGTGTTTCTTCTGTTATGGTTAAGAATTATGAGTTTCTTACAATATGGTTTAGTAAGAGTTTAGTTTCTTCTGATAGGGATATGTGGTTTGGTGGAACCACATGTAAAGCTGCTCGGTTATGGCGGAACCAATAACCCCAGTGTAGAAGGTAGCAACATAGACTAGGATTAGAGGCGTGAAGGACTTTGGACGACGATAAGGCTCAATCATGTCCCATAGAACATGATTTTTAACTGATGGTAACAACCCATATTACATAGATCTGTTAATGAAAATGAAAGCTATATTTTTAACTGATGGTAACAGCCCATTCCAATTCCCTTGAAAATGATTTTTGAAGCAGCTCAGTACAGCAGGATCATGTAGAACAAAATCTGCTTTGGATAACCACATGCAATATAATCTGATATCTGATCAATTATCAGACAGAAAGCCCATAACTGATCAGCATAGCAGCAAACTCAGAATAACAGAGTCAAGATGTCTGACTCTGGATAAAAAAACATCTTATAAATGCAGCAATACATGTGAGAACTTTGATATCAATGTAGATCACACAAGCTGGCACACTATTTACAGTATCAGTCCAATGTAACCTGATCTTCATAATCTGATAAACCATTTTCACAGTAAATTCAAATCTGAAGCTTGACACTTTGTATCAAACCGTCATGGTATTTATCGCACAAGAAAACCTGCTATCAAAGCCATGTAGTACAGAAAAATCAGCACGATCAGAAAACCAGCATACAGAAACAACACTATCAGAATTTGGAGCAGCTCAGTACAGCAGGTCATGTAAAAAGCAAACTCTGTTTTGGACAACCACAGGCCAAGGTCTATTATCAGATCTGTTTTCCTGCAGCAATTGATTCTGTATAGAACAACCTCTGTTTCACCAATGATAAACCATTTTTCACAATAAATCTAAATCTGCAGCTCGAGACTTTGTAACAAAACCGTCAAGATACTATCCATCATCAGATAAAATAAAATGCATGATATTTATCATACAAGAAAATCAGCTATAAACCAAAGTAAAGCCATGTGGTACAGAGTACCATTACCCTTCATATCAATGTCAATTCAATATTTTCCAGAAAAATCAACACAATCAGAAAACCAATATACAGAAACAGCACTATCAGAAACAACACAGTCTCAACTTGCTTTCACAAACGGCAGATAACAATAATTCAGAAACGGCAGTAACATTACATTAAAATCCATGCAATGTTTTCAACTTGCTTTCGCCAAAATTTCAACTTGCTTTCACCAAACGACAGCCATATGTTTTCAACTTGTTTTTAACTAACAATCTAACAGTAACATTAAGTTAAAATACAAGGGAAACAGCAGCCACATGTTCTGGAACTTATCTCCCGCTGACGCCAGCGTGGGTTTCTGCCAACTTCAGAAATGGCATGCAAACTTCAGAAACGACAGCCAAAATAGATTCTGAGCCAACTAAAACAGCATGTGATTCATGTCACCAAGCTCCTCCTTAATAGCTTCCAAGCATGTGGCACTTCAGAAACAACAGACAATGAAGTGAAGATCAGTAGTAAGCATTGAAACTAATTTTGTACTGGAAGTCAAGATAACATACTGATTAGTGGAGTATGAATAAGAAAATTGCTGCCTCTTTCACAGATGTGTCAGAAGGTTACACAATAAATTGACATAAATCTTCCCTTTCAATTGGCCGAAGTTATAGACTTTTCTTTCTAAGACACAGAGATGATCAGAGGTATGGAAATTATCATCCGTGGAATAGATTACTTTCTCTTGCATAATAAATTGATTACGTTTGTTTGTTCACTTATTTCTTTAATGCCAAACGATAGTGTCATTTATAATAACTTACAATTTAGGCCTAACATAAGAATAAAACTGTAAGAAATAACCCACCAATATGTACAAGATGAATAGGTAATGTGATCCTTTCTAAATTATCCACACTTACAGGAAATTGACAGCATGTATATATATAGAACACTTAAAGCTCTTCACCATAACCTTGCAGCTTGTTCAACTACAACCTACCAATAGAAAAGAGAAGATTAATAATGATTATGATCATCCATTATATGAACATAATTGGGGAATATAAAAATTTTATGTGCTAACTTACATTTTGACTGGATTGATCATCGATCATACTTGGGGGATTCAAATTTGATAACTCATCAATTGTAGAACCCTATAGATTGTTCAATGTTAACAAATAACAATTGTAAAATCATTTAACACCAAAGTAGCAAATGACACCAAATACACAACCAAACCTTTTTCTGAGATTTTGCCTTTGTCTTTTTCATAATTTGCTCAATTTTGGATTGCTTTCTTTTTGTAGGTGGGCGTCCACGAGACCTTACTTTCAGTGGACTGTGAAACTTTTTCCTCTCATTTGTTGATTCCTCATGTATTCTATTGCTGTCTTGATGACCATCCAATGAATCATCAATATTTATATTCATAATCCTTTTTTTCGCTTCTTTCAATATTCCTGTTAAAACAAAGCACTTCTCATCACTTTTTGACCCAAGCTGCCCCACTTCCTGTAACAATGGTTGAAGATTATTATATCTTCGTCTTTCCTCTGCATGACGACAAGAATCATCATAAATATTGGCGATTCCTTGATATCCCCGTTTAATATCTTTGCGCCATCGTTCCAAAATATAATTTTCTGGAAGTATAGTGACATTTCTTTTCACTAGAACAGACATCAAATGTCTACATACAATTCCACGAAACTCAAAGAGACGACACAAACACTTCAGCTGAAATTGTAGCTCACTATATTGTACCCAAAAAGAAACTTCTTTTGGAGTTGCTCCCTCTTTTCCATATACAGTTTCTATCACCTCAAAAAAGAGTGTTGACCCTTCTTGCTTCACAAATGAAGTATTACAAAACATCAAACCTCGCATTTCATCTTGAAACAACTTGAATATCTTGTTAGTGTAAACATTTTGAAACTGTTTTTCAATTGGATGACCACTAATGATCGGAATGATAGAATTGAAAGATGCAAAATCAGAATTTTCTTCCTTTTCGATCTTGCTTTTTAAAGCATTGTCATATTGTTCAACAAATTATTTCGAAGTTGTTTTTGAATGAACATAATCATCAAAAAATGCATTCATACTCTCACTTCTTTGACTTGTAGACATCCCTGCCCAAAATTTATCTTTTACATACACAGGCATCCACTTATGACGAATTTCATATAAAGAATTCAACCAATCATTTTTCTCTAAGTTAAACGCTTCAATAAAGTTTTTCCAATTGCTATCACATTCGTCAGATGTCAAAGAATTGTAAACAATATTCTTCATGTTTCTCTTTATCAGCTTATAGTTGGCATGACTACTGAACTTTGCAGGAAGTTTTTTCATAATATGCCAAAGACATAAACGATGATGAGAGTCCGGAAATACCTCAAGAATTGCAATCTCCATGGCTTTGCATTGATCCGTAATAATAGCTCGTGGAGCTCGTCCTCTTATGCATGTCAACCATGATTTAAATAACCAAATAAAAGTTTCAGAATCTTCTTTGGATATGAAATCACAACCAAGTAATATGGATTCACCATGGTGATTTACTCCAACAAACGGAGCAAATGGCATATCATAACTATAGGTAAGATATGTAGTATCAAATGTAACAACATCAGAAAAAGAATCACATGCAGCCCTACATCTGGCATCAGCCCAAAATATATTTCTTATGTGAGAATCCTCATCTACATCAATCACATAAAAGAAATTTGAATTTCACTTTGCATACGACAAAAATAATTATTCAAAGCTTCTGCATCACCATTCCCAAGCCTTAATCTCCGTGCTTCAACCACATAATTTCTACACTTTCTTTCATCAAAAGATAAATTTTCATAGCCACCAGCTTCAACAACAAAAGATTGAAAACTCTTACTCAAGGTTATTCCCGCTTGATCATTCAACTCTAATTGTCTCTTAGTTTGAGAATCTAACACTTTATTACATCTAAAATGTCTTGACTTCCTTGGACTTAATGCATGATTGTGATCAAGTTGAATACTAGTGATGACACATACTCCATTATTCAGAATTGTAAGATTGATCCTTGCTTTGCAAGCCGTTTTGGTACAAGGTCTTGGATAAAAGGAATTTTTCACTCTAGGAGCTGATTGACCATTTTTAGAGCATCCAAATGAAAAATACTTCAATTTGCCATCATCTCCTTTTTTGGAACCTAGCTTTGAAATACCAAACCCAAGTCCTTGTGCATATAATTTGTAAAAATCACGAACCTCTTGTTCAGATGAAAATTGCATCCCAACTTGTGGAGTATCAAGTGCATTTGAATTTGACGAATCACCCAACATTTGCACATCACCCTCATTTAATAGTTCTTGCTCCATAACAAAATTACAACCTAAAATCAAACCAAATAATTATTGGCAAACATCAAGCAAGAAAGAATGTTTTAAGCAAAGAATTCAGTAGATAATATATCTAACATTTGATATAACACTTCAGTAGATTGGATCTAGTACTCAAAAGCATTCCGGTCAGTATAACACTTGATATAACATTTGCAAATCATTTGTCATATTGATTTCGAACCAATCAATATTTGATACAATTTGCAAAACATTTGCAAAACATTTGTCCACTTTAAAAAGCAAAATTGGATCTAGTGGTTTGAAACAATGTTTTGATATAACATTTGATATAACACTTCAGTAGATTGTTTCAATAGATTGCAAATTGTTACTGAAGAGCTAAGGTTTTTTTTTTACTTAACTTCATATGGTTGGTTTGCAGATCGAATCAATCAGGAGCAATCAAGAAAGGAGAAGATATTGTTTCAAAACATTGCATATTGATTTGGATAGAACGAAAAAAAAAACTTTGAATATCAGACAACATCATTTTGATCTAGGAAATCCAACACTAGGATGTCGGAAATCAGATGACACTTCAGTGATTGCGATAAAGAATCATATGACACTTACACTTGATGTCGGATGTAGGAAATCCAACACCCTCAGCGAAACAGGCGGTCGGTGAAGCGCTGGATCAAAATGCACAAGAGAATCCTCG
>JAGFNQ010001838.1:0-70703 GCA_024364735.1 Boesenbergia rotunda | reverse complement strand
AATGTATATATGGTCATAACCTTGCATTACGAAACTAAATTATCCACACTTCACCATAACCTTGCAACTTGTTCAATTACAACCTACCAATAAAAAAGAGAAGATTAATAATGATTATGGTCATCATTATCCATTATGAACATAATTGGGGAATATAAAAATTTTATGTGCTAACTTACATTTTGACTGGATTGATCATCGATCATACTTGGGGGATTCAAATTTGATAACTTCAAAGTTGTAGAACCCTATAGATAAATGTGCATATGTTCAATGTTAACAAATAACAATTGTAAAATCATTTAACACCAAAGTAGCAAATGACACCAAATACACAACCAAACCTTTTTCTGAGATATTGCCTTTGTCTTTTTCATAATTTGCTCAATTTTGGATTGCTTTCTTTTCGTAGGTGGACGTCCACGAGACCTTACTTTCAGGGACTGTGAAATTTTTTCCTCTCATTTGTTGATTCCTCATGTATTCTATTGCTGTCTTGATGACCATCCAATGAATCATCAATATTTATATCCATAATCCTTTTTTTCGCTTCTTTCAATATTCCTGTTAAAACAAAGCACTTCTCATCACTTTTTGACCCAAGCTGCCCCACTTCCTGTAACAATGGTTGAAGATTATTATATCTTCGTCTTTCCTCTGCATGACGACAAGAATCATCATAAATATTGGCGATTCCTTGATATCCCCGTTTAATATCTTTGCGCCATCGTTCCAAAATATAATTTTCTGGAAGTATAGTGACATTTCTTTTCACTAGAACAGACATCAAATGTCTACATACAATTCCACGAAACTCAAAGAGACGACATAAACACTTCATCTGAAATTGTAGCTCACTATATTGTACCCAAAAGGAAACTTCTTTTGGAGTTGCTCCCTCTTTTCCATATACAGTTTCTATCACCTCAAAAAAGAGTGTTGACCCTTCTTGCTTCACAAATGAAGTATTACAAAACATCAAACCTCGCATTTCATCTTGAAACAACTTGAATATCTTGTTAGTGTAAACACTTTGAAACTGTTTTTCAATTGGATGACCACTAATGACCGGAATGATAAAATTGAAAGATGCAAAATCTGAATTTTCTTCCTTTTCAATCTTGCTTTTTAAAGCATTGTCATATTGTTCAACAAATTGTTTCAAAGTTGTTTTTGAATGAACATAATCATCAAAAAATGCATTCATACTCTCACTTCTTTGACTTGTAGACATCCCTGTCTAAAATTTATCTTTTACATACACAGGCATCCACTTATGACGAATATCATATAAAGAATTCAACCAATCATTTTTCTCTAAGTTAAACGCTTCAATAAAGTTTTTCCAATTGTTATGACATTCGTCAGATGTCAAAGAATTGTAAACAATATTCTTCATGTTTCTCTTTATCAGCTTATAGTTGGCATGACTACTAAACTTGGCAGGAAGCTTTTTCATAATATGCCAAAGACATAAACGATGATGAGAGTCCGAAAATACCTCAAGAATTGCAATTTCCATGGCTTTACATTGATCCATAATAATAGCTCGTGGAGCTCGTCCTCTCATGCATGTCAACCATGATTTAAATAACCAAATAAAAGTTTCAGAATCTTCTTTGGATATCAAACCACAACCAAGTAATATGGATTCACCATGGTGATTTACTCCAACAAACGGAGCAAATGGCATATCATAACTATTGGTAAGATATGTAGTATCAAATGTAACAACATCAGAAAAAGAATCACATGCAGCCCTACATCTGGCATCAGCCCAAAATATATTTCTTATGCGAGAATCCTCATCTACATCAATCACATAAAAGAAATTTGAATTTCTACTTTGCATACGACAAAAATAATTATTCAAAGCTTCTGCATCACCATTCCCAAGCCTTAATCTCCGTGCTTCGGCCACATAATTTCTACACTTTCTTTCATCAAATGATAAATTTTCATAGCCACCAGCTTCAACAACAAAAGATTGAAAACTCTTACTCAAGGTTATTCCCGCTTGATCATTCAACTCTAATTGTCTCTTAGTTTGAGAATCTAACACTTTATTACATCTAAAATGTCTTGACTTCCTTGGACTTAATGCATGATTGTGATCAAGTTGAATACTAGTGATGACACATACTCCATCATTCAGAATTGTAAGATTGATCCTTGCTTTGCAAGCGTTTTGGTACAAGGTCTAGGATAAAAGGAATTTTTCACTCTAGGAGCCGATTGACCATTTTTAGAGCATCCAAATGAAAAATACTTCAATTTGCCATCATCTCCTTTTTGGAACCTAGCTTTGAAATACCAAACCCAAGTCCTTGTGCATATAATTTGTAAAAATCACGAACCTCTTGTTCAGATGAAAATTGCATCCCAACTTGCGGAGTATCAAGTGCATTTGAATTTGACGAATCACCCAACGTTTGCACATCACCCTCATTTAATAGTTCTTGCTCCATAACTAAATTACAACCTAAATTCAAACCAAATAATTATTGGTAAACATCAAGCAAGAAAGAATGTTTTAAGCGAACAATTCAGTAGATAATATATCTAACATTTGATATAACACTTTAGTAGATTGGATCTAGTGCTTCCTGCCTCCGGTCAGTATAACACTTGAAGACGGTCAGTATAACACTTGATATAATATTTGCAAAACATTTGCCATATTGATTTCGAACCAATCAATATTTGATACAATTTGCAAAACATTTGTCACTATAAAAAGCAAGATTGGATCTAGTGGTTTGAAACAATGTTTTGATATAACATTTGATATAACACTTCAGTAGATTGTTTCAGTAGATTGTTTCAATCAGGAGCAATCAAGAAAGGAGAAGAATTGTTTCAAAACATTGCAAGAAATAATTTGCAAATCGAATCAATCAGGAGCAATATATCTTGCAAGAAACAATTTGAATATCACGAAAAAAAAGCTTTGAATATCAGACAACATCATTTTGATCTAGGAAGCGAGTTAGTTCGGAGTTATTTAAGGAATCCGATGACACTTCAGTGAATTGAAGAAATCAGAGATGACACTTACACTTGATGATGGATGTAGGAAATCCAACACTAGGAAGCGCACAGGCGGTCGTGCCGAAGCCAACGGCACACAAGATCGCTGCACAAGAGAACCCTCGTTGCCCTCGCACAGGTGGTTGGTGAAGCGCACAGGATGTAGGAAATCCAACACTCGTGCTGAAGCCAACGGCACGCAAGATCGGCACACAAGATCGCTGCACAAGAGAACCCTCGCTGCCCTCGCACAGGTGGTCGGTGAAGCGCACAAGAGAACACTCGCTGCCCTCGCACAAGATCGCTGCACAAGAGAACACTCGCTGTCCTCGCTGCCCTAAACAGAGGAGACGGCGCAAGAGAGGAGACAAGAGATTGAGACAGAGAACCCTCGCTGCCCTCGCACAGGTGGTTGGTGAATAACACAAGAGAACCCTCGCTGAGATCACTTCTCCTAAACAGAGGAGACGGCGCAAGAGAGGAGACAAGAGATTGAGACGGCGCAAGAGAGGAGACAAGAGATTGAGAAGGCGCAAGAGAGGAGACAAGAGAGCGAGACTAGGGTTTTTTCGCGCCATCGCGTGAGCGCATGGGTTTTCTTTGTCGCAAAGCCACGAAGTAAGTCGCCACGTGGGTTGCTGACTGTGTCGCGGAGGGTTTCGCGAAATATTTTCGCGCTGCAGATCATTACTCGGTGCCGCCGATGATGCTGCGCTCGGTGGGTCCCTCCAACATCGCCCGGCCAACTACCATGAGCGAGCTACCGTTATACTCTCCTTCCGTGAAGACGAAGTCGGTAAGTACGAGCCAAGCCATCTGGCTAAGCGACACCACGGGAGCCATGCCTTGGGCCCTCCCAATGAGCTTCGAGTCGGCGCTCAAGCCTTCTCGTAGTTCGTCGTCGAAGATCCCGATGCTGCCGAAGCCGCCAGAGTTGCTGGTGGTGGAGTTGACGACCGTGATAGTGGTGGCGTTGGGGCCGTTATAGATCTGGTGGTGGAAGAAATGGAGGTGAGTGGTGATGGAGTCTCTAGCCTGAGAGGTTATTGCGACGAAGAAAAGGAGAAAGAGTAGCGAAGGCATGAATGAACCATAATAAGCCATATCTATTTCTTAATTGATAATGGAGGAATATGTTGAGGTGAGTGGAGAACGATGATGGAATAGTATATATTATAATTATATACATAGATGATTGATATTGAAGGAGATATTTGGAGGTGGGTGGTGATGGAGTCCCTTAAACAGTTAAACCTACCCATTCAATGCATCATGTATAATTTCTTGTTTTTTTTTAATTTCTAGCTTGTGAGGGACGCAGATTAAAAACTTTTATATATAGGGTTTAATCATCTCTTTTAAAATATAATATTCAAAATAATCAATTTTAAAATTTACGGAGTATATTATATATATTTAGCATTTAATATTTTAGGATATAGAACTTGGATTATAGTGGATTTAAGTTAATAAAATTTTTCTCTAGAGTTCAGTCGTCTCTCGTAGGTTATAGTGTTTAAAATAATCAATTTTAGATGTTTACGAGTATATATTATATGTATTTAGCGTTTAAGATTTAAAGATTTAAAGTTGTGTTATAGTAGATTTCAGCTAATAAGTTTTTCTCCTAGAATTTAATCGTCCCTATTGGGTTATAATGTTCAAAAAATAATAATTTTAGATATTTATGGGGGTATGTTATATGTATTTAAGATTTATAAGTGGAAATGCTAATTTTTAAAAAAATAAAAAAAAATGATTAAGACTAATTTTTTTAAAAAAGAAAAAATTTAAATCGCCGTCCTTTCTGTGACCCTCACAGGTGGGGGCACTCAAGAGTGATCTTGGCAACTCATCTATAATATGTTGCATGCCTTTCGCACGCATGGTTATGCATGACACTCAACTCTAATCGATTCATCAATCAATTGATGAATTGATTGAGGCACCTGTGATCGAGATGCCTATGCATGTTCAACTGCCTAGCGCCAATGGCCTTTGGCCGTCTGGTACCCACTCATACTATAACTTCGGGGATTGGTAAACCCAACGAGGAAGGAGGTTGTATTTCGGCCGGATTACAATCAGAATCCGACCGTAATTAATCACGATGCTACGCTTCAAATCGATTAGGGGTCGAGACGTGCCTTAATCGATTGAGACCAAACTTTAATCAAGCCTCAATAGATTGAGCCTCAATCAGCCTTCATCAATTGAGGCATGCGCTTAATCGAGGTATCAATCTATTGATGAATTGATTGACACTCCGAATTGATTCACTAATCGATTAGGAGATGAGCGTGCATTGGCACGTGGGATAAGTCGCGTAGTATATCATTTTCATATATATATATATAAATAATCTTGATTGGACACTCCTTACGTTGCACACCCCTCAAGCACCTCAAATTTTTTTTTCGGTTTGAAACTTAATTTTATAATTTAAATTTTTATACTTAATATTATAATCCAACTACTAAATTTTAAATGTAAAATTTTAAATTATATAATCATAAACTAAAAAAATAGAAAAATCAAATATATTTATTCTACACCCGTTTAGGCGGTGAAATTCTTTATATATATATATAAAATATGTTATTAAATAGATAATAATAAATGCCGCTAAAGTTCGAAACAATAATTGAAGAGTGCATCCCAACTATCGTATCGAAATTACGAATGCGATGGTAAAAAATTAAGAAAGATTCCTTTAGTAACGATGGTTTAAATTTTACCTATGATATATTATTTTTAAGGAGTTCAAAAAATTCATGACGTTGTTGATCATCTTCAAATATAATTAGATGGTAAAAATTTAAATATTTAAATTATAAAAAAATAAATCAAAAATATATATAATTTATGCCTCGAACCAGTCCAGTGGACTCATCCGTGGTAAACATGAATTTATTTTTTTATTATTTTTTGCCAATCAAATTTTGTCTGTAAAATTTAGTAGTTGGATTATAATATTAAGTATGAAAAAATTTAAAAATTAATTGAGAATTGTACAGAGTTTATATCATCTCTAGCATAAAATTATATATAGACTTTATATTTTTGAAATATAATTTTAATGAGCTTGTATGCTTATGTTTTAATTGCAGCATGTGGTAGGAGACTTGTTATTATCATTTTTAATTAATACTATTTAGTGTCAAGTTGTTAAAATAACTCTATTGATAAGGACACAACAACTAAGGGTTTAAGGTTAACATGCTCTTGCATTTGATGATTTATATGAAGCATACGTAAAAGCTGTGCCATAAGAGGTTACAAAATTCATATTTGTAAAGTCGAATTTGCACCCGAATGGTAGAACTAGTACTATATATATCAATCTTTCCTAGCTAGGAAACATGTTCGTTCCTAGCTATAAACTACTACTTGTGTCAAGGGCAGAGGGTGTAAGCACATCACGTTGATTTTGATTTGATCAACGGAGTCAAATTAAGTCTTGTTTGTCTTTGATGTCTTATGTTTATGTGTGAAGGAACTTAATTATATGGAACATAAGAAGTCGAGCGGATGACGCAACAAGTGAGAAGGATTGCACAACAAGGGAGTCGACAGGTTGGCCATCCGAGGGGCAAGAAGCTGCATAAGAGCACACTGATGGAGTGAGAAAGACACGCGCGACGTCCAGAGGACGAGAAGTCGGGGAGGAAGCCAGCTTGAGGAAAAGGCCGAAGTTAAGTTTGGGTGAGCTCAACTATGGACTATCACCCAAGCTAGCAAAGACCAAAAAAGCCCAAGTTGACCGGATACTAGGGAAAGGAAAGCCCTAGTAGATCAGCTGTGTTGGTGCAATCGACCTCAGGTCAAGGATGACTAGGTTGACCAAGCCCAAGTTGACTTGAGCTTGAATTTCGATATTTGATCAATATGTTAGCAAGATGTCATGTAAGACAAGGTTGACTAGATATATGACGATATGAAAAGTCCAAGTGAGTTAAGGAAGACCAGACATTTGGTGATCGGTAGCGCAACAAAAAATTGGCAAGGGAAAAGTTCAATGGGTCACGACGGACTGGATATTTGTTGAGAAAGTTCGAATGGGTCAAAGGTTGACCAAACACTTGGTGAGAAAATCTAAGTGAATCAAAGGTTAACTAGACACTTAGTGAAAGAGTCCAAGTGAGTCAAAGATTAATCGAACACTTGGTTAGGATGCCCTGACAGGTCTCGGAGGAAGTCTCAATAGGTCATGAATAACTGGATGTTGAGAAGAGGAATTCTTGATAGATTGAGGTCAATCGGATACCATGCATGACGACAATTCAATCTTGAATAGGCTGAATTTAAGGTTAACAATTGATTAGTGAAAGGTCACAATTGATTGGTGAATGCTAATCCGAGATTCAGAGTTTAGGGTTGGCAAATCGATTAGGACCTTATTTTAGGAGTACAGTAGGGTTCGAAATCGATTGAAGCAATCGATTGGGCTTAAGGCAATATATTGAGGCAATTGATTAGTAGAAGTTTCGCATGAAAATAGAAGTCTTCCGAACTGATTAGCTAAATCGATTAAGCAATGTCAATAGATTGAGCTAATCGATTGACAGTGCTTTCTCGATAGAACAAAAAACTTTGGAATCGATTGAAATAATCGATTGAAAGTTAGCAATCGATTGGTATGACTCACAATTTTATTGGTTTGACAAAAAATCATTTTGTAAGTTTAAACGGTCAGATCTAATTAAAGTGGCAATTAATTAGGGGTAAGGTCAATTGATTAGGAGATGTTTGTTAGCCTAGAAAAGGGGATCTCGTGGTGATTTGAAAGTGTTGGTTCTTGAGATGTTAGAGGTGAACTGCTACTACATTTCCAACCATCAAGAGGCTATGCAAAGTAATAAGCAAGCATCCAAAGCATAGATCTTGTATGTGAAGCATAGAGCCCCCACGGGCTGGATCGGATGGTAAGGCGCCTAGCTGATTTGGTCAAGGTCACAGGTTCGAGGGTCGCCAGTTGTGCACGGGGATAAAACCCTGGTCTGCTTCGAGGGTCGCCGGTTGCGCACGCGGATAAAATCCTGGTCTGCTGGCATTAATTCCCTCGACCCCAGGCGCCTCACCACACCAGTGATAACCGTGGTTTGCCTCCCTCTGGAAACCTATGGGGGCGGTACCAGGGGGCCGCTAAGATGGCGGTTCCACCTTTTTTGGTGTATGTGAAGCATAGATCTCAAAGCTTCTCTCTCATTCTTGAGCTCTAGCTTTCCTTAGTTTGCGACCACTCACTCTTTTGGTTAGTCTAGATACACTACAAGAAAAAAGTTAAACGACAACGCTTTTTCCGCGTTGTCGTTAATGCTTAAAAAGCAATGTTGATGAAGCCGTTGTAGAAAGTATATCTACGACAACGCTTTTTCCGCGTTGTGGTTTGGAGCAAAGACAACGCTTTTTTCGCGTTGTCTATTGGTTTTTAAAAAGCGTTGTTATTGACGCTGTTGTTAAAAGTCAGGTATCAAAGACAACGCGGAAAAAGCGTTGTGGTTTGGCACAAAGACAACGCAAAAATCGTGTTGTGTATTGTTACTTAAAAAACGTTGTCTTTTTAATAGGCAGTGTTTTTCACAATTTATAATATTCACAATTTATAAACATTTTTATTCACAATTGATAATATTCACAATTTACAATATTCACAATTTACAAGCATTTTTATTCACAATTGATAATATTCACAATTTACACTGATAATAGTTTACAAAATTCACTTATAATACAGTGCATTATTTACAAAAGTGTTTGTATTCCATATTAAATACAAAAAATATCTCAATTCACAAGTTCTATAAAACTTCATCATTCACAAGTTGTTCTTTGGGGCTGCTTATTAACTCGATCTGCTTTAACACTGCATAAAAATAATAAATTGGGATAAGAGATTATATACACACAAATAAGACTGCTTCCATATGTGACAACTAAAAAGAATATAAAGCATACCTAGATGAACTATTAGAGATTATGATAAACAGAATCAATGTAACACTGACCTTTTGTTAACTGAAAAATATGCAGAGCACAACGCTCAACGGCAAGTCTTACTGGGCCACTCCCATTCTTTAACTGAAAAGATCTATGTCTAATGAACTAGGTTGCAGATTCAGTCATATCCATAAGTACTTGTAGTAGATCCTGGAACTCATTATCTTCCATGTACTGAGAATAAATAAGATTGTACATCAGTGCCTCAATGCAAAATAAAACAAAAGTATACAAAAAATCTCATAAAGCATCTTAAAGAAACTAAAATGAAGCAGAAGCATTTGTAGCAAGTTGTTGTAAGTATTTCTCTAATAGTAGATTCATCTATCATTTCACAGCTAGACCAAATATGGTAATCAACTTCAGACCACTGTCTTGCAATAGACACAAATCCCAAAAATCAATCACATAAAAGATGTTGTACCTGAGACATGATTCCCATGACTTTTGTTGCAGAAACTCGCACCTCATCATCATCAAGTTGCAACATGGCTCTCAGTAAAGTAGCAAGTTACTTAAATAAGATTATAGATTATATTATGTAAACATGGTACTGTTAGAATGTAGATTGAAACTATTCATACTAAATAGTAGCAATTTCTTAGGGGAACTTAACATCAGTCATATATCATGCAGAATGAAGCAAGTACCAACAAAATTTTGGTCCTTAAGTCATATAACTCTCATAAAGCATAGAAAAATAGTATGTTATGAGATTTGATATTGAATGACAAACCAAAAACGAAGCAAAATGCTCAGATGTCATCACTGCGTTGAAACCAACTATAGGCACCAAGGAAGCTAACAGTGTTCTAAAAACCACCTACAAAGGCACAGTAATATTATGTGACAAAAGTGTCACCTCTTTATTAAAAATAAAACATTTGATGTATTAGAACTAAATGACAGCTTAAAGCAAAGTAGCAAACATTTGATGTATTAGAACTAAATGACACAATCAAACAAGGAAAGAACTTGATTAGCCGGCCAGAGAACATTTGATTTGCTGTAGCTTCGCAAATCTGAAAAACCTGTACAGATCAACATGCAATTCAATCAGATTAAAATGAAGAATAAAGGCTATATCAGTATAAAAATTGGGATAATCGAGTGTGATAGTTTCTCTTTTTTGACTGAAATGGCAAAAGCATATTACACTTTGTCAGTATCCTTTTAGAAATTGCTCAAGGTCATCATCATACCTGGAAGATTTGAACGAACCAGAAGGTGGTTGCAGTGGTAATCAGGTTGTATACAAAATTTAAATCAGAATAAAACAGTGTATACCTCCACATGTAGCTCAGCTTCACATACTGGCAACAGAGAATATTATTAGGAAAAATAATAAAAAATTAGAATAAAACATTATGACTGGGGTGAGCATACTTAGGTGTTATGAGGAAAGACTGCTTCACATACCTCCATATGTTACAACTACAAAAGAATATAAAGCATACCTAGATGGACTTGTGAGGTAGAGACATGCTCGTTTTCAGTTTGTAGCATCTACATGCTCAACTAACAGGTCAACATCTTCCTCCTATATATTACACTGACAGAAGATTACAAAAGCTAGAAAATTTACACTGATAACTATTATACAGATATCTTGTACTTGCATATTAATGCAAGCAAACATCCTTTCACTGCATGTGACAAGTTTTCCAAACTCACAAGTTTTACAACACATCATCAATCACTTAAGAGTTTCACGAGTTTTTCAATTCACAAGTTTCATAATCAATCCGTGATTGGGGCCAACTTCTGAAGCTCGATCTCATAACTATCCTTTAACACTGCCTAAAAAAATGGAATTAGAAATTATAGAAAATACAATATAATGTAAGCTACTTTTAAAAAAAATATCATTCCATGAACTTAAATCTAAATAGAATAATGATCTTGTATGATTCCAAACCTATTCAGAAATATGATCTTGAATGCACTCCGTCAACTCGGCCCGAACCTCATCAATTTGATCACGAGAGTAACCTGTTTTTGTGAACTGTGAACACAGACAAATTAAATTGGCGAGTGGTTAATGGGAAAAATAATCAACACTGATCACTTTGCAATTCTAAATAGTTAATGTTAAAGAATTTGAGATAAGCTTAATATAGTTACTATTGATCTCAGTGAATCTCTCTCGATAGTCTCAACTTCTTCAATAATTTGTTTCATGTATCTCATCACAAAAAAACCGCATTGTTTCGCATCCGGTTGTTGAGGAGCCTATATATGGTAATTATTGTCAAATAGTTAACGAAAATTATACACATTCCAATATATGTTAAACAAAAGTATACATACCTTAACTACTTCCCACTTAGCATTTTTTCTCCCTTTCCTTCCCTTGGTAGAATTAAACAAGCGTAATGCCCTTCATACATTATGAATATTTGTTATATAAAATTTATATTAAAATATAAATTTACTGACAGAAATCTGAACTCACATTTCCATTACGTATTTACAATCATCATCTCGAATGCGGGAACTAAGGGAATCCAACACATAAATAGTATCCTTGTAAGGTTCAATTACACTGAGAATCCAATGGAAACTAGGCAAAGACATATGGTTAGATCATAAAATTTAATAAATTAGCGAATGGAAGCATTTTAAAGTGAAGTTTTATTTTGTACTTACCCGACATTACATGGCACCAAAACAATTTCATCTGATGATGCACCGTTTAGCCTATAAGCTAAAAGAGTTGCCCTTTGGTTCAGCGTTTCAAGCTTAGCTGTTTTGTCTTGTGCCATTTTTGCTAGAAATGAGATTTTGTGGGGATTCATAAATCTGAATTTCTTTGTAGTGTTATCTTTCAGCTTATTTTTATACAGACACCTATCAATGCAAAGAAAATAAAATTAAGATACGAAACAATAATGTAAAGCAAACATAAGGATCACTCATAATGTTTCATTAATGAATATAAAACATCATCTGTGAAGAAAATGTTTCTGAAATTGCTTAAATAATTTCACTTACCATATGTAGGCAACGATCAAATTTACTGAAATTGGCTCCAAATGATACAAAGAATTTATATCCTCAAGGTCCAGAAAAAGTTCACAATCTTCATCAAAAACTTCATTATCTAAACGCAGTGATATACACCTTCCTCCATCTAGAGCATGCTTACTGTAACAATATAACATATGTAATGATCTTGGGACACTTGTTGACAAACTAGGTTTCTTTTGTGGTTGTTGATAAGTGTCATTTTGTTGATCATATTATATGCTTAAATCTGTGTTTGACCCATATTTTACTTGTGTAATTATGGATTCACCCTAGGTTTTATGATTTATACCCTTTTTGGACTTAATTGCAAATTTGATTATATTTGAGTTGATTTGTCACTAAATTTTTGATCTACTCTTGTAGGCTTGAAGGGATCATGGGCCTAGGTCAGGTTGGGTCAAATGTTGAGTCAAAAGTGGACTAGATCAAGTGATCAAGCGACGACTCATTTGGACCGTCCGATGCAAGAATGGTTAGATCTAGACCATTTGAGAACTTCTGATTGATCCGAGCTAGGATTAAGTCTAATCAAGCGATCAGATCAAGATCTGAGAGTTTCAGCTCAATCGGAGATCATCTGGCCGTTGGATCATGATCAGAGTGATCTAGACCATCCATACAATGATCAAGGTGATCTGAACCATCCGCTACAGATCTGGCAGATCGGAGCTACCACGATGATGATCTTGACCTCTGATCAAGATCTGGAAAATTTGAATCAAATCGGACAACGATTTACCGTTGGATGAAGCGAAATCAATCTCAGCCGTCCGCTTCATTAACTACTTAAACCGAATGCCCTGTTCAGATCTGAAGTCGCGACCTCATTCTTCAGCTGAGTTCTTCTCGTTCTTCTTCTCGTTCTTCTTCATTTCTTCACGGTTTTCTTTCAAATTTCTTCCATCAGAGGCGTGGCCAACTCGATCAGCACCTTAAATCAAGATTTGGATCATTGGGAGAGAGTTTCATGGCGATTTTAGCTCGGAATTGCGCCGGATGCAGAGCTTCTTGAGGGTTTCGGCAGTTTTGCGATTTGAGCTCTTGGATCTCAACCGCGTCCATTTCCTTCCATTTGAGTCATCTGTAGGGGTCCTAGGATGAGCTCAGATGATTTCCAAATCATCATCTCAACATTCCACACCGAGATCTAAGAGTTTGAAGTGGAATTTTCAAACTGTGAGTAGTTTCGAGCAGATCTGAAATTGGAGCTTATTTTCCATTGATATGCGAGTTTAAGGGGTTCTTGGCTTGCCCTTGCGTGACAAACAAGGTGGTCTTCAATCAAGGAATGGTCGAGATTTAGTTTTATAGAATTTCTTTGTGTTTTAGTTGTAATTTCGTAGCTGTAACTTTCATTCCTGTAACCTGTTTCAATTCTGCTACTGTTTTCGTATCAGTTGTTTCAGTTTAATGTCTTGAATAGATTCAGCCTTAATTACGTTTTAATTCTGCAAGATAAGTAGCTAGTAAATTTGTTTAGTGCACATCATCTTCAGTTTCAGCTTACTTCATTGCTAAGTTCATTTCTGCACCTACTTAGCTATTGCGTATCAGGTTTTGTCAATTTAGCGTATCAGTTTCTTTTCAATTCCTGCAATTTCGTATCAAGTTGGCTTTGGTTTTATCTTCTGAATTTAGTTGTAGCTATCTCGTTTACAAAGCATGTGAACCCTATTTCTGCATTTATTTTCGATTGCTGCATGTTAGTTTTGTTCCTGCAACCTTCAATTTCACTTTCTGCAATTCAGTTCATGTCTGAAACCTTCAGCTTGTAGTTTCTGGAATTAGAGTCAAGCATACACTAGTTCTTCTTAATCCAACCTGCTCAATTGCGTTTCATTAGGATATTTCTTTCATTACTGCAAATCTGCTTCCAAGTTCTGAAAACTGTCTTGCAATACTGAATTTCTGCAACTGATTTCTGCATTCTTGAATTCTCAACTCTGCATGTAAGCTGACTGAATTGGGTCAGATTTTCATCTGAAATTCTTCATCCACTCTTGCGCAGTTTTTATCTGTTAGATTTGTTTTTCAACTCACTGTTAGGTTCCATTTCTGCTGCTAATCTCGGTTTTTGGCACACAAGTTTCTTTAGTTGCTTGTATCAAGTTGTTTCAATTTCTTCACTTTGTACCAAGAAAGGTTTTGGCAGTGATAGATATCAAGTTAAGTGCAATTTTCAGTGTGATAGCGAGCTAGGAATCAGTGTTTCATGTATGGTTATGTTTGAATGTCAACTTTCATTTCATCATTAGTAATAAATTTCATGTTCTCAAGTAGGTTCTAATGATTGGCCATAATTTCAATTACAAATTTCAGCATTGTTTTGATTCTCTTGTTTAGTATTTCGCTGCAACTCAATTCAGAGATGGTTTTTCAATTTCAGACAAGTTGTTTTTGTTAGTTAGATTTCCTATATGGTTAAGTCCTTAATAGCTATTACCTTGTCTAGTTCACTTAGTTAATTTTGTCCTGCCTTTTCATTTTCTTTTCTATTGCATTTTCTTGTCTAGTCGAAACCAAACCCATTTCTTATTTGAAACCCAAAAACATTGACGACACATAAATACAAGCTCGAATCAAACACGACAATTAGTCCCGAGAAAAATACGACCTGTGGCCCCTTTACTACGCTTTTCTTCTTTGATTGCAAAAAGGGTTTCCAGCACATTTATAAATATCTAAATTTGAGACCCACATTCGTGACAGTCATTTTGGGTCCATCAGTTGTTCAAACTTCTTCCTTCCAGGCTTCTAATAATATCAAATGTAAACAAGTTAGATAGCTAGGTTGAATAATAATACAGTCACAATTTAACTTGAACTATAATAACTCATATACCTTCTCTTGCTTCACAATCTGCTGTTCAGACCAAGCCACAACAAATCCTATGGCATCACCAATGACTTCACATTCACTTGGAATTGGATATGGCAAACGAGCTGATTTGTCCACTGCTTGATCAATGGAGACTCGAATGCAATTAATGGGAAATGGAACACCATGAAGCATTTTATCCTGTCCATTGAAACCAACAATTGTACCATATGCAGCAATATTTGTGGCAGATTCCAATGTCAGCGCAACTGATTGACCCTAAAATATAAAAAGGCATTTCGATTATTTTCAGTTTATAACGCTATACTAAAATGAATATAACTATAACTTTGCTTTTATTATACCTGTAACACATCATCTTTACGGATAATCTGTACATCATCTTCGTCAATATTCATCTGATGAAACTTCACCGAGCAACTACCTTTGTCATCAATTGAATTTTCCCATGCACCCCTTTTATGCATCATAGCTTCAAGTTTTTGGATGCGTACATCTTGTTGTGAAATTTGCATCTTCGCCTCCTGCATCTCCCTTTTATGCTCAGCGATTATTTCTAGGGTAACATCAAATTTCTTCCTTGTTCTAGGAACATTGAAATAGATTGTTGGGTTGATATGACCTCCTATACCCCGCACGCGGCCAGCAATTTCTTGAGTATCAAGTGCCTTGGTCAGAATATCCTCTTTTGGTCCTTCAATTTGCAGCTTACCTTCCCTCTTTTGTTGTATATATTCATCCTGTTATGCAACATTAAAAGAAATTATTATTATACAAGGTATCATTTTATTAAATTTATAGGTTTTATGTATTGTTAATTTGCTTACAATCTTGTGGACTGTGTTCACCAAATCTTCTCCTTGAAACTCTCCTCCTTTGTTGGCGCGTCCTTTCTTCCACATAATAGCTCTGTTGATGTCTTTATCATCACATAATTCATTCGCCTACAACAAAGAAAAATCAAATGACAAATGTGAAATAATTTTATGTGAATCATTTGGAATGGTTCTTAAAGGAAATATAGTTTACAAATACTTACAATTTCTTCAGCAAAGCGTGCATATCCTTTGCGTGAGAGTCGATGAGGATATCTATTCTTTTTCCTTCGCTCTTTATTATCATCACTGAGTTTCTAGTTATTTCAAGCATGGGATATATCAAATTTGAATAATACATAGTGACTTTTGGTTGAACAGTTTCAAAAGAAAATATATTAAGAAACTTACAATGAATTCTTCTGAAATCTGACTAATGACAAACGCACGCCAATCTTCTCTTGTAATTTCAAGGCCAACAGGTGGCTCATTCAGCTCCTCAGGTTTGTCACGCCTGCTCATAATGAATTTTTGGGTGAGATGGGTTTTATATTGCCTCCACTTACTGTTTGCAGATCTCAAACATCCCTTTTTCCACCTTGAATCCACATTATACATCAACTGTACATCACATAAGTGGAAAACATTAATAAGATTAACACAGACGACATTAAATATATATAATTAGAAGGTAAAGATTATAATTGTTAAAAATTGCTAACTTACATTCACTGATTCCCATATTAATTCTTTACTAGCAGCTGGGACATGCTTCCATGTCTTGTATTTAATATTAATTTTTTGCCGAGCCAACACACCAATGTAACTTTGCATCGCTACAGCACACCAATGCTTCCCATATTAATTCTTGAGGTGGTGATTTCTTTGGAATCCGCCACTCTATCAATCTCGCAACTCTGTTCAATGTCATCTATTCTGACTTCTTTGCCCTTATTCTCCAACTTAGCAATTTGGCTTATTCTTTTACTCTTCCGAACTGACTGACCACCTTCACAACTTGCTTTAGTAGATGCCATTGATCTGTAACAACTTATACTGAGCAACATAAGTTGTAGTTAGCGACATACATAAACTCACAGCAACATGATAAATTAAACGATAAAAGCACATCAATATGATAAATTTACAGCAACAAGATTAATTTACAGCAACAAACTCACAGCAGTATGATAAAAATTGAAAGATAATAGCAGAAACTTATATTGTCCACATAATTATCCCCACAGGTTAAATGTTTACAAACTTATATTCAAAAGTAGAAATTGTGTAATTAAATATTGTCAATCCAACTTCCATCACAGTCTTCACGAATACATGGCGGTTCATTATCATCTTCTCCGTCAATATCCATTGATGCTAACCCACTACTAAAACATTGATAGTGGATAGCAGTGTCCTCTAACTCTTCGCCTTGTAGGTATTCAAAGTACTCTCTATTTGGTGTTGCAAGTACAACACTCCATAAAGGATCTTCAGGATCTTCAATATAAAATACTTGCTTTGCTTGGCTAGCCAGGATAAAAGCATCAGATTTGAATCCAAGTCTATTGAGGTTTACCAATGTGAAACCAAGATCATCTACTTTAATACCGTTATTATGCTCCACCCAATTACATTTAAACATTGAAATTTGAAATTTATGGTAATCAACTACCCATATTTCTTCTATAACTCCATAAAAAACCATATCTGACACAACAGGTTTTTTATCTTTTGCACTTGCAACTTGCATTGTCTTTGCAACTAAGCTGACTCCGGAGTTTTGAACAACTCGTATAGCATCCCGCTCTTGTGTAGCATAAGTAACCCCATCAATCAAATAGCTAGAGTACTTTAGGACTTGCTTGTTGGGTCCGCAAGCTAACCACTTCAATCTTTCTGAAACTTGATGAGTCGAATGGTCAACTACATCAATAACCTATATTTTTAATGTAAAAAACTTTGAGTTATGCATAAATATGATAATGATTGTATACCAATATGTAATACTAAAGTAACTTACACGATCACGCAACCAAGTAATAAACGTTCTATTATGCTCATCTTGTAACCACTTCTTGGACTTAGCCTTACGAGGAAAATTTTAATTCAAATACGCCATATGTTCCCTAATCAAATTATTTGGTATTAAAAAACCAATAGAACGTAAGCAAACCACATTAAAATATTAATAAGTTAGATTTCTTACTCGATATAGATATCAATCTCATCATCATTTGCCAATACGTAACGATGTGCTTGCGTCAACTCATCGTGAGTAGTGGAGCATACTACTGCACCTGATAAAGGCTGAGTAAGTTCTATTTGTTGATGACTTGATGGGATCCCAATTATGTGCACACTAGACAGATAGTATGAGCAAAATTCAACAGCCTCTTCAGCAATATAACATTCAGCCATACACCCTTCAGGTCGATTGCGATTTCGCACATAACCCTTCAAAATCTTCATGTATCTTTCAAATGGATACATATACCTATACCAAACTGGTCCACATAGTTTCACCTCCCACACTAGATGAACAGTTAAATGAATCATTATATCAAAAAATGAAGGGGGAAAATACTTTTCAAGTAAACACAATATTATCACAATCTCTTTTTGCATATCATCCAATCTTGAGACATCTATCACTTTATTACATAACATATTAAAGAAGAAACATAAGCGAGTGATAGTGACTCTGACATGTTTGGGCAAAACTCCACGTATCACCACTGGAAGCAATTGTTGAATTAAAGTGTGGTAGTCGTGTGACTTAAGGCCAACAAGTTTCAAGTCCTTCAACGACACCAGGTTTTTAACATTGGATGAGTAACATGATGGAAGTTGTATTCCATACAACGAATTCAAAATTTTTCTTTTCTCATCCTTACTAAGTGTATAGCATGCTGCTGGCAAAAATGTTTTCTTCTCCCCCATCCTTGGTGCCAAATCTGTCCTTACATTCATTTCCAAAAGGTCTAATCTCGCTGCTACTCCATCCTTTGTTTTTCCTGGAATATCAAGTAACGTTCCGATAAGACTTTCACATACATTCTTTTCAATGTGCATCACATCAAGAACATGTCGAATGTGTAGATGTTTCCAATACTCAAGTTCAAAGAATATTGATTTTTTTTTCCAACATGATTTTACATCATCATTCGATTGAGACTTTCTACTCATTTTTCCCCAATGACAATTAATTCTTTCAACTCTTTCAAAAACCTCATCGCCACTTAATGGTTTAGGTGCCGGGTTCAACTCTTGCTTCCCATTAAATGCCTTCCGTTACCTTCGATAAGGATGAGTTGCTGGTAGAAACCTTCTATGACCTGTATAAGACATTTTCCTACTATGCTTCAACCTTGTTGAATAGGTTTCTTCACCACAAATCGGACATGCATGATATCCTTTAACAATACATCCAGACATGTTCCCATATGCAGGAAAATCATTGATTGTCCATAACAAGATAGCCCTAAGCAGGAATGTTTCTTGCTGATATGCATCATATGCTTCGACACCTATATCCCATAAGATTTTTAAGTCATCAATTAGAGATGCTAAGTAAACATCAATATCATTTCCCGGCTGTTTGGGACCAGAAATTAACAATGTGAGCATCATAAATTTCCTCTTCATACACAACCATGGAGGAAGATTGTAAGTAATCATTAAAACTGGCCAACAACTATATACAGAACTCATTAAACCATGGGGATTCATCCCATCAGCTGATATAGCTAATCTGAGATTTCTTGACTCAATACCAAAATCTGGCCACTTGCAATCAACTGTTTTCCAAGAAGGTGTATCAGCTGGATGGCGCAAATATCCATCACAAAGTCTGTCTTCCGCATGCCAAGTCAACTGCTTAGATATATCTTTATTCCGAAACATTCTTTGAAATCTTGGAATAGGAGGGAAGTACCACAAAACCTTTGCAGGAACTTCTTCCTTTATCGTACTTTTTTGGCCCAACTTCCACCTCGACATCCCGCAAGTAGGGCAATTGGTTAAATTCTCATACTCCTTCCGGTATAAGATACAATCATTAGGGCAAGCATGAATTTTTACATAATCCATCCCTAATGTAGATAAGCTTTTCTTTGCATCATACAAAGATAAAGGCAATTCATTGTCATCTGGAAGTATTTCTCCTAACAAACTGAGTAGATCAGTGAAACTTTTATCACTCCAACTATATTTGGCCTTCAAGTTGAATAATTTCACAATTGTAGATAACCTTGTAAATTTAGTACATCCAGGATATAAAGGTTTCTCGGCGTCTTCAAGTAACTTATTGAATTGGGTTGGATTCTCAGCATAACTATCATATGTATCATGAACCATATTTATTGGTTCATCATGAACATATTCTCTAGGCCCTACTGGATCAATTTCATTTTGTGAAATCCCTATCGTAGATCTTTCGCCGTGTCATATCCATGTATGATATGTCATATCTATACCGTTACAATACAGATGTGCCCTTATAGTTTGTATATTTTTCTTCTTTAGATTACCACATTTTGCACATGGGCAAGATATTCCCATATTCGGATCATTACTGTTTTCCAATGCAAATATCAAGAAAGCCTCAACTCCATTCTCATATTCACGGGATAGTCTATCCTTTGACATCCATTCTTTGTCCATTCTTGTTTTAACTAATAAATCAACGATGAGCTAATACCTAAAAAGGAACCGTAATTAATAAATCTAAAATATTAACACAAACAATAGTGTGAAATAGTAACAAAATTTTCAAACAATTAATCAAAATTGTATGTAGCTGTATGATTAGCAAAACATAGGAAGTAAATAATGTAGTAATACGCAATTGGATATTGTGTTAGCTTATTTCCTCAAGAGAAAAGCAGGTAGAACACTGTATAATAGGTCATGTTACTTTTACTATCTCATTCAGACTAATAATACAGATTATTCTTTCTTTAAAATGCAGATCTTGGGATTATCTTCAAAAAATATATATATACAAGATAGAGATTTTATTGAGGCTCAATGTATGCTTAGTTGCTTTAAATATGGATTCGACGGTATAATAGTCCCTTATGTATTACTAGGTTGATTCCATCTCCACGTAGAAGATGATAGTAGAGGATGATAATTCTTAATATATCAACTAAAAGGTCTTTTAATAGAAGCTATGCTTCAATATCTAACATTGAATTCAAAAAATTTTGGTATATATCAGATCTAAAATAGATACATTTCTATTAATGAAAGACTCCATCTATGTACAGTTATTACACAAAATACAAAGCCCTTCTAATTGAGATAGCCAACTCCCAGATCCACTGACCTCAGTATTTTACATGATAAAAAAAATTCACTTTTAGTCACTCTGAAAAGAAAAAGGATGATTGTTTTCTTTGATAAGCAAAGTTGGAATTCATACTATGGATCAGGTTCGCTCTTGACAGAATTGTCAAAGCCCTTCATGTAATGTGTGCGCTTCCAGTTTCAACTGTAAATCTATGTGACAATATCTCCTACATTAAGTTGATGCAAGTTAAAAGCTAGTTCCACCTTCATAGAATACTGACAAAATGGTTTCTTGATTTTAGATATGGGTGATCTAGGCACACACAACCTACAGCAATTATGTAACCCAATATAGACTAACAATTTTTTTAAAAAATTAAAACAATGGGTAGATTCTCTGTTCTCCAAGTTCACTATGAATTCATCAAAGTTGTAATTCTTTACTAAAATGTAAATGTAATAAAAAAAAAGATGTCATCTTTCAAAATTTCAATCCGCTGTCTTTTTGTTTTACATGATCATTTTGTTTTGTGATTAGTAATCTTCATGAGGTAAATACAATCAAAGTTATCTTCTTGTTGCATTTTGTAGTTTATTCTTGTGATCATCTTATTTCTTTTATTTCATTCGTAGATTCTTAGAACACCTGATCTAGTACACCTAATAGCATACTGTTGTACTTCCAGGTTTGGGTTGCAACAGACACTGGGAATCTGGAAGTAGCATACATTCCATTTCAGAAACCCTTAAGGATTTCGGAAACCCTAAACTGGAAAATGCCTAGGGTTTTAGAATCTATCGATCTTACTCCCAAAGCGGTAAGAGAGAAGTGTGATTCGAGGATGATGTACCTTGGTGTAGTAATTTGCAACCCCCTTCTCCCCGAGCGTCACCAGCATAAGCTTGAAATCTGACCGCCACAGAGTCAGAACGTCGGCGACTGCGAGAGAGAGAGATGGAGAGGGTAGTGGCGAGCGTCGTGATGCTGCCGCTGGGGTTCAGTTTCCACTCGACGGACGAAGAGCTCGTGGAGGATACTTCTTGGTGGTGACCTAGGAGAAGATGTATGTTCACCAGATCGTACACAATGTCGATTTCGTGGAGAGCAGAGGACGAGGGAGGTGGCAATGAGGGAGGTGGAGGGAGGTGGAGGGAGATATTTCGCGGAGAAAAGAAGCGCGGAGAGATTTTTCGCGAGCCGCCGAGGGTTGGCAATGAGCGAGGTGGAGGGAGGGGATGTGTTTTTTATTTTAGCGGGAAATACGACAACGCTTTTAAAAAACGCTTTTGTAACAACGTTGTCTTTCATCCGAAACCACAACACTAAGCACATCGCATCATTATAAAACGTTGTCGTTATTAAAAAGTAAAACACATAGACAACGCTTTTCACTAAAAACGTTGTAAAACAAAAAAAGACAACGTTTTTTTTAAAAAACGTTGTCGATTGGGCGTTGTTGATTGCAAAAATTCTTGTAGTGATAAGTCTCTGTGTGAACTAATAAGTGTTTGTCTCATCAGTCATTGTGGATCCGACAATCTTATATATTACTTAATGATGATTCTGTATACTTACGAAGACACCATTAAAATTTTAGCGTCGTTGCTAGGGATTGAGTAAAGTAATATTAGTTGACTAGTATTTTGATTAGCCTAGATATTTTATTCTCTTTTGTGTGAATATTTTTTGCATGCATTCTTTTTGTTTATTTTTTGCAAATTTTTCTTTTGATTGTCTATACACGTTACGCTTGTTTGCTTTCAATTTTTGCATTTTGTTATAGAAATCCAAAAATAGACTTTACTTGCTGAGCAATAATCGAATAGGAGACAAAGAGATAAAGACTTTTTATATTCATGGGATGAATATAAAAATCATTTTTTCATTGGAAGAAGTTCACTTGTTGAATTTTTGCTTTTGCCCGAAGGTCCACTCTCCCTCTCCTCCTCCTTGTGACTGAACCACCCTAGGTGGTTAGCACCATGAAGGTGGTTCCTCTCTGAAACCGAATTCGTGTGACGAAAAGGACATGTTCGTGTGGATACTACTAGAGACACGACCATTCTGATCGTGCTGTGATTTGTCGAACCAAGTTGCTATCGAGATTACGTTAAGGGCACGCAACAAAGGTAATCAATCTCTTTACAACGCTGTATAGATCTTTCGCATGGATCACTAGGAAGGGATCATTTTTCCATTGCGCAATTTAATTATTTTTCGCATAAGATTCCTATAGAGCTTGGGGCGTCCGGGATTGATCCAGGTGCCTAGAATCACTTTTATAAGGAGCTTCTAATAGCATTTTTAGATCATCCTTTATGACTACCTCGTACTTTTGTTCTACTCGGAATCTCCGACGCAACACTGGCGCGTCGCTACTGACGACTATGCATGCTTAAACTCCGAGTTCTTGTTGTCAATATTTTTGTCTTATTTAAATCATCTTTTCGTACATGTTTTGAAAAGGGATGGTAAACTTGTTATCATTCCTAACTTTTGTAAAAGATGAATCTCTGTCTTGGAGTTTTTATTCGGAAAAGGAGATTTTAATTTAGAGGATTGCTTATTAGAAGTGGTAATTAACGACCTCGGGTCTTGGACTAGCTGTCGTTAGGTTGTGAACCAAGTAAGGATAAACGTGGTGTCTCTTTGCATGTATTTTCTTATTTCCATTAACTACCTCTTGAGTTACTTTATTGAATTAGTTTATGAAAAGGTTAAAAAACGACATGTATTATTCACCCTAGCGTTCTTTTTTATCTTATTAGATTTTAGTTCGAGGGCTCATTTTATTTTTTTTAATATGTAATTATTCATTTGATCAGACCTAAATCAAATTTCATGATCAGCTCGAAGCCTATTTTTACATACAACTCTTATCATCGGCCTAATAAGCTATAAATCCCTAAACCAAGTTCCTCGATCAACCTTAGAAAATTATAATGTAGGCTTCATCACTAAATGTAGCATGATAAAAAATGATATATTTTTTTGCTAATTATTAAATAAAATGGATTCACGATAAGAAGCGTTCAATGTGGATTAATTATATTCTTCTTTATTTTTATATTTATTAAAAAATAAAGAGCTTTATAAGGGCATGACTTCTTATATAACTTTACGCCCAAATACGGAATACAAGAGAATACTTACACTTTAATTGAGTAAATATAGTTGTAATTCACATTTAAAATTGTGATGAAATTGCTTAACTTTACTTATTTAACTTTAAATTCTTGCTAACTTCATTTGGGAAAAGCAAAAACTCAATCATTAGAATTAGCATATATATATATATATATATATATATATATATATATATATATTACATCAAACAATTCATTTTTAATCCACTTCTAAGTTTGAAATCGTAATTATTCATTAGTAATAGAGTTCATGAGAGAAGTTATGAACTGTGAGAATACAGAAATATGAGGGGCTGCGATAAAAAAAACCCAAACTTATGGGCTTTTGTGGGAAAGAGGAGAGAAGGCTTGAATGAAGAAAAACAACAATAAGCCATATCTATGGAGAAGAAGAGAATTAGAGGATGATTGATATTGAAGAAGACATTTTGAAGTACGTGTGTATTTATATCCACACATATATTGTACATATATATTATCTTTCTACATTTAATATTAATTATTAAATAGACAACTTAAAAGTGAGTGCATACCAATCATTGGCGTCATTGTCCGAGCATGGACTTTATACGTATAAATGCTATGTCGTTGAACCAACCACTACATGTGCTATCATGAAGACCAATAATGTGGTGATCGATGAAAAACTTTCGTGAAACCGATCGGTTACCTCAGATTTAATTTGTCTGCCTGATTCATCTTTTTTATGAAGACCAATAATGTTTTGGACTCCACAAGGTATTTATAATCAATCTATTTCACAAATTATTGCGAGAGAAAAATGTTTAATTCGCTAGCTCCTAATTACACCACTACAAGAAAATTGAGATTACACAACACTTGTTTGGGAGAGCTTTTGCTTTTTGAAAAGTAATTCTTGTAGTGATTATCTTGAAGTTAGTAAGAAACTAAAGTAAGCAGTGTTTGAAAATAGAAGCCAAAAGCTGATACAAGATAAAGTTTGAGTGTTTGGGAGAATAATTGCTTCCAAGCTTAATTTTTAATTGAATGACAATAATATCCTTAAACTATATAAATTAATCATTTTTAATTATTTAAATATAATTTCGATACTATAAATAATTTGTTCACGTAATTATTATTATATTTTAAATAGTGATATATTTATTATTATATATTAAATATAGTATTAAAATTAATTTTTTATAATTTGAATATTTGAAAAAAATATATATAAAATTAATAAAAAATAAAAAATAATATAATTTATATTAATATAATATATATATAGTGGCAAGTGATAATCAGGTAAAATGTTATATTATTTAAGGATATAAATATTATTTTTTTAATATTATATCATAAATAAAAAAGTAGAAGCAGGTAGAAGCATCAAATTCTTGCTTCTAACTTCTGAGCAAAAGTAGCAGAAGCTAAAGCAGAATCTAGCCTTCCCAAACACTCAAAAGTGATTCTGTGTAGCCAGAATCTAAAAAGCAAGTAGCAGAAGCTCTCCCAAACACTCTCTTAAAAGACAAAGCGTTATTTTTTTTATTACAACGATTTTTTTGTGAAAATTGTTGTCTATATTTTTTATTTCTGATTAAAGAAAATGCTTTTCAAATAGGCGTTGTCTATTGGTGTGTTTTTTTTGTCAAAGACAACGTTTTTAAAAAAGTGTTGTCTATGAGTATTTTTTTTAGTATTTACATCAACAATTTTTTTATAAGTATTGTCTATATCCATAACTTAACCTCCTCTGCCAAAACCTTCTCTTCCCGAAAACTCCGCGAAAATCCTACTCCAAAATTTATCTCCGCCAAAATCCTCCTCCGTAAAAAACCTAGCCTCCAAATTCATCTCCGCCAAAACTCATCTTCCCAAAAAATCTAACCTCCAAAACTCACTATTATGCTTTACAGATTTTTATATTACTCCATTTCTTGTAAGAATAGTCTTTGTGATGTATCACTTGTTTGATAAGCAATAAATCTGTATATCATAGGTCTGTTATTATTCGAGCATGCACTTATTTATCTTAACTGTAGCTGAAAGCAATTACAGTAGTTGAAAGAGGCATTCAACAAAAGAAATTATAGTAGTTGAATTCTTGTCTAAACTCGATCCCATGCATGTTTATGTTTATGTCTTTAATACAATTAAGTTAGATTAGATTAAATTTCTATACTGCTCTAGATTTGGTGAATATTTCATTCAAATTAATATATGAGAATGACTTTACTTTGTTGCTGCTCTCGATTTCCCATGTCATGGATTAGTACTCACACCTGTCTTTATGAGAATGACTTTACTTTGCTGCTCATTCTCGATTTCATTGGTTGAGTTTAATATATTGCTTAGTTGGAAAGTATCGAATTTGCGCATTGTATTAATTTTGAGAGTTTGCTTACACATGTTGTTAGTTTATTATCTTTGTTAAATTTATTCATGGGTTTAATGTATTGATTATGTGAGATGCTTCATCTTAATTATAATATAATACTTTTCTTCCTTGCGGGAAAATATGGAAAGAAACTGAAAGTGAAGTTTTTGTTTTGCCCAGAAGGGTCAATCCAAGAATCACGAGGTATAAGAACTAATATGCATGTCTAGTATATAGTGTTTTTCTTTTATATAAATTAAATATGGATCCAAAGTTAGTTTATGGATTATATCTGTTTGAATTGTATGACATATTTCTGGTTCAATAGTAAGATGATTAATCAGTTGTATTTTTATGGTATTTTAAGTGGTGTTATTTATAAGGATTTAATTAAGCAATTTATGGTATAAATATAATAGACAACGATTTTATAAATAAAAAAATAATGCTTTTTATGTGTTGAAAAGCGTTGTCATTGTAAAAAACGACAACGTTTTTTAAATATTGCAAAAGCGCTAAAAATGATAACACTTGTAAGGATTGTGTTTTAACAGTACTTTTAATAATATTTTTTTTAACTATATAGACAACACATAAAAAGTATTATCTTTTAACTTTTTTTTTTTTCTCATAGTGCATGTTTATATATAGCCAATCAATCCATCTTATTATTAATAATCCGATAAGGTAAACATGCTCTTCAGAAATTAAGATCGCAACCACAACAACACACTAGCTTATTAATACACGATGTAAGCATCATACTCAAGCTGATTAAGCGTCCTGCCGAAGCACCACTGAATGTATTGATGGTGTAGCCCCTCGCCATTCGAAATTTCCCGGTGCCGCCGATGATGTTGCGCTCGGTGGGTCCCTCCAACGACGCCCGGCCCACTACCATGAGCGAGCTACCGTTATACTCTCCTTCCGTGAAGACGAAGTCGAGAAGTACGAGCCAAGCAATCTGGCTACGCGACACCACGGGAGCCACGCCTTGGGCCCTCCCAATGAGCTTCGAGTCGGCGCTCAAGCCTTCTCGTAGTTCGTCGTCGAAGATCCCGACGGTGCCGAGGCCGCCGGAGTTGCTGGTGGTGGAGTTGATCGTGATAACGGTGGCGTTGGGGCCGTTATAGATCTGGTGGAGGAAGAAATGGAGGTGAGTGGTGATGGAGTCTCTAGCCTGAGAGGTTATTGCGACGAAGAAAAGGAGAAAGAGTACCAGCGAAGGCTTGCATGAACCATAATAAGCCATATCTATTTCTGAATTGATAATGGAGGAATATTTTGAGGTGAACAATGATGGAATGGTATATATTATATTTATAGACATAGATGATTGATATTGGAGCAGATATTTCGAGGTTGGTGGTGGTGGAGTCCCTTAACTTACCCATGCAATGCATGTATAATTTCTTGTTTTTTTTTAAATTTCTAGCTTGTGAGGGACGCAGATTAAAAACTTTTATATACAGGGTTTAATCATCTCTTTTAAAATATAATATACAAATTAATCAATTTAATAAATTTTAAAATTTACGTAGCATATTATATATATTTATCATTTAATATTTTAGGATTTAGAAGTTGGATTATAGTGAATTTAAATTAATAAAAATTTTCTCTAGAATTCAGTCGTCTCTTGTAGATTATAGTGTTTAAAATAATCAATTTTAGAGGCTTATGGGGTATATATTATATATATTTAACGTTTAAGATTTAAGGTTGTGTTATAGTAGATTTCAGCTAATAAATTTTTTTCCTAGGATCTAGTCGTCCCTATTGGGTTATAATGTTCAAAAATAATAATTTTAGATATTTATGGGGGTATATTATATGTATTTAAGATTTATAGGTGGAAATGCTAATTTTTAAAAAAATTAAAAAAATGATTGAGACACCTTCCATCACAACTATTTTTTTATAAAAAAGAAAAAATTTAAGTCGCCGCCCTCGCGTACAAATGCGTAGGAGATCACTTTTATATATATATATATATATATATATATATATATATATATATATATATATATAGCGCATCTGTGACTCTCACTGGAGGGGGCACTCAAAAGTGATCTTGGCAACTCATCTATAATATGTTGCACGCCTTCACATGCGTGGCTGTCCGTGACACCCAACTCCAATCGATTCATCAATCAATTGATGAATTGATTGAAGCACCTCGTGATCGAGGTGCCTATGCATGTTCAACCACCTAGCACCAGCGGCCTTTGGCCGTCTGGTAACCACCCATACTATAACCTGGGGGATTGGTGAACCCAACGAAACGTTGCATTTCGACCGGATTACAATTGGAATTCGACCGTAATTAATCACGATGCTACACCTCAAATCGATTAGGTGTCGCGACATGCCTTAATCGATTAAGACCAAGCTTCAATCAAGCCTCAATAGATTGAGGCCAAGCCTCAATCAGCCTTAATCAATTGAGGCATGCACTCAATCCGGGTATCAATCGATTGATGAATTGATTGACCCTCCGAATTAATTCACTAATCGATTAGGATATGGGCATGCATTGGCACATGGGATAAGTCACGTAGTATATCATTTTCGTATATATATAGTTTTGATTGCACATCCCTTACGTTGCACACCCCTCGAGCACCTCAAATTTTTTTTTTTGGTTTGATTTTTTTTTTGCGCTTAATGTTATAACCTAATTCCTACAAATAAAATCTAATTAGCATAAAAAAGCTTTAAAAAATAAGCAAAAATTATAAAAAATAAAATTTCACTAGATTTTCGATTTTCGTGGAATATGTAACACAAAACACACATATATATATATATCTAGGTCTTTATCATGCAAACTTTTACAAATCTTAATTATTTTTATAATTTAAAATTTTTTATACTTAATATTATAATCCAACTACTAAATTCTTAATGTAAAATTTTAAATTATATAATCATAAACTAAAAAAAAATCAAATATATTTATTCTACACCCGTTTAGGCGGTGAAATTCTTTATATATATATATATATATATATATATATATATATATATATATATATATATATATATATATATATATATATATATATATATATATATATATAGGGTTAGGTGATGACTGAGATTAAAGGAGATAATTTGAGGTATGATATATATATATATATATATATATATATATATATATATATATATATATATATATATATCCCTTTAATGTTATTAAATAGATAATAATAAATGCCGCTAAAGTTCGAAACAATAATTGAAGAGTATATATATATATATATAGGATTAGGTGATGATTGATATTGAAGGAGATAATTTGAGGTATATATATGTATTGTCTATCTCCATTTAATGTTATTAAATAGATAATAATAAATGCCGCTAAAGTTCGAAACAATAATTGAAGAGTGCATCCCAACTATCGTATCGAAATTACGAATGCGATGGTAAAAAATTAAGAAAGATTCCTTTAGTAACGATGGTTTAAATTTTACCTATGATATATTATTTTTAAGGAGTTCAAAAAATTCATGACGTTGTTCATCATCTTCAAAAATAATTAGATGGTAAAAATTTAAATATTTAAATTATAAAAAAATAAATCAAAAATATATATAATTTATGCCTCGAACCAGTCCAGTGGACTCATCCGCGGTAACACATGAATTTATTTTTTTGAAATTGTCAGTTGTGCCCATCAAATTTTGCCGGTAAGATTTTGTAGTTGGATTATAATATTAAGTATGAAAAAATTTAAAAATTAATTGAGATTTGTACCGAGTTTATATCATCTCTAGCATAAAATTATATATATAGACTTTATATTTTTGAAATATAATTTTAATGAGCTTTACTATTTAGTGTCAAGTTGTTAAAATAACTCTATTGATAAGGACACAACAACTAAGGGTTTAAGGTTAACATGCTCTTGCATTTGATGATTTATATGAAGCATATGTAAAAGCTGTGCCATAAGAGGATACAAAATTCATATTTGTAAAGTCGAATTTGCACCCGAATGGTAGAACTAGTACTTTATATATCAATCTTTCCTAGCTAGGAAATATGTTCGTTCCTAGCTATAAACTACTACTTGTGCCAAGGCAGAGGGTGTAAGTACATCAGATTGATTTTGATTTGATTAATCGAGTCAAATTAAGTTTTGTTTATCTTTGATGTCTTATGTTTATGTGTGCAGGAACTTATAAGGAACATTAGAATTCGAGCAGAAGACGCAGCGAACGAGAAGGATTGCACAACAAGGGAGTCGACAGGTTCGGCCATCCGAGGGGCAAGAAGCTGTATAAGAGTACACCGATGGAGTGAGAAAGACACGTGCAATGTCCAGAGGACGAGAAGTCGAGGAGGAAGCCTGTTTGAGGAAAAGGCCGAAGTTAGGTTGGGTGAGCTCAACTCTGGACGACTGGAGTATCACCCAAGCTAGCAAAGACCAAAAAAGCCCAAGTTGACCGAATACTAAGGAAAGGAAAGCCCTAGTAGATCAGCTGTGTTGGTGTAATCGACCTCAGGTCAAGGATGACTAGGTTGACCAAGCCCAAGTTGACTTGAGCTTGAATTTCGATATTTGATCAATATGTTAGTAAGATTTCATATAAGATAAGGTTGACTGGATATATGACGATATGAAAAGTCCAAGTGAGTTAAGGAAGACCAGACATTTGGTGATCGATAGCGCAACAAAAAATTGGCAAGGGAAAAGTTCAATGGGTCACGGAGGACTGGATATTTGATGAGAAAGTTCGAATGGGTCAAAGGTTGACCAAACACTTGGTGAGAAAATCTAAGTGAATCAAAGGTTTACTAGACACTTGGTGAAAGAGTCCAAGTGAGTCAAAGATTAATTGAACACTTGGTTAGGATGCCCTGACAGGTCTCGGATGATCAAATGCTAGGCAACAGGAAGTCTCAATAGGTCATGAATGACTTGATGTTGAGAAGAGGAATTCTTGATAGATTGAGGTCAATCAGATACCATGCATGACGACAATTCAATCTTGAATAGGCTGAATTTAGGGTTAACAATCGATTAGTGAAAGGTCACAATTGATTGGTGAATGATAATCCGGGATTCAGAGTTTAGGGTTGGCTAATCGATTAAAAAAAAATGATGAACCAGGCAGCAGACAAATTGAACCTGGGGTGACTGGCCCGGGCCCCACGGAAGTTTCCCACCGGTCACCAGAGTAAATCGGGAAGCGCTCGCGGTGGCCAGTCTAGAAGCCTAGCGGCCCAGGATTCGCGTCCCATTTGGAGGAAAAATTACTGCAAAATGCGCCATAGCTAGGGATCGAACCGCGGATGCATGGGTTAACGACTAGTGACCTTACCGCTGCACCATAGCCCGCGGTGGCTAATCGATTAAGACCTTATTTTAGGAGTACAGTAGGGTCCTAAATCGATTGGTAGAAGTTTCGCAAGAAAATAGAAGTCTTCCGAATTGATTAACTAAATCGATTAAGCAATGTTAATAGATTGAGCTAATCGATTGACAGTGCTTTCTCGAGAGAATAAAAAACTTTGGAATCGATTGAAATAATCGATTGAAAGCTAGCAATCGATTGGTATGACTCACAATTTGATTGGTTTGACAAAAAATCATTTTTTAGGTTTGAACGGTCAGATCTAAAGTGACAATTAATTAGGGGTAAGGTGAATTGATTAGGAGATGTTTGTTAGCCTAGAAAAGGGGACCTCGTGGTGATTTAAAAGTGTTGGTTCTTGAGAGGTTAGAGGTGAAGTGCAACTACATTTCCAACCATCAAGAGGCTACCCAAAGTTATAAGCAAACATCCAAAACATAGATCTTGTATGTAAAGCATAGATCTCAAAGCTTCTCTCTCATTCTTGAGCTCTAGCTTTCCTTAGTTTGCGACCACTCACTCCTTTGGTTAGTCTAGATAAGTCTCTGTGTGAACTAATTAGTGTTAATTTGCCTCATCAGTCATTGTGGAACCGACAATCTTATATATTAGTTAATGACGATTCTGTATACTTACGAAGACACCATTAAAATTTTAGCGTCGTTGTTAGGGACTGAGTAAAGTAATATTAGTTGACTAGTATTTTGATTAGCCTAGATATTTTATTCTCTTTTGTGTGAATATTTTTTGCATGCATTCTTTTTGTTTATTTTTTGCAATTTTTTATTTGTTTGTCTATACACGTTACCCTTGTTTGCTTTCAGTTTTTGCATTTTGTTATAGAAATCCAAAAATAGACTTTACTTGCTGAGCAATAATCAAATGGGAGACAAAGAGATAAAGACTTTTTATATTTATGGGATGAATATAAAGCCATTTATTCATTGGAAGAAGTCCACTTGTTGGGTTTTTGCTTTTGCCCGAAGGTCCTCTCTCTCTCTCTTCCTCCTTGTGACCGAACCACCTTAGGTGGTTAGCATCGTGAAGGTGGTTCCTCTCCAAAACCGAGTTCGTGTAACAAAAATGCGTGTTCGTGTGGACACTACTAGAAATACGACCATTCTGACCATGCTGAAATTTGTCGAACCAAGTTGCTATCGAGATTACGCTAAGGGCGTGCAACAAAGGTAGCCAATCTCTTAACAACATTGTATAAATCTTTCGTATGGATCACTAGGATGTGATCATTTTTCCATTGTGCAATTTAATTATTTTTCGTATAAGATTCCTACAGAGCTTAGGGTGTCCGGGACTGATCCAGGTGCCTGGAATCACTTTTATAATGAGCTTCTAATAGTATTTTTAAATCATCCTTTATGACTACCTCATACTTTTGTTCTAGTACTCCGAATCTCCGACGCAACATTGGCGCGTTGCTACTGACGAATATGCTCAAGCTCTGAGTTCTTGTTGTCAACATTTTTGTCTTATTTAAATCGTCTTTTCGTACTTATTTTGAAAAGGGACGGTAAACTTGTTATCATTCCTAACTTTTGTAAAAGATGAATCTCTGTCTCCGAGTTTATATTCAAAGAAGGAGATTTTTAGAGGATTGCTTATTGGAAGCGGTAATTAACGACCTTGGGTCTTGGACTAGCAATTGTCAAGTTGTGAATCAAGTAAGAATAAACATGTCTATGTACTTGTATTTTCTTATTTCCGCTACCTATCTCTTGAATTAATTTATGAAAAAGTTAAAAAAAATGACATGTACTATTCACCCTAGCGTTCTTTTTGATCTATTAGATTTTAGTACGAGGGCTCATTTTATTTTTTTAATATGTAATTATTCATTTGATCAGACCTAAATCAAATTTCATGATCAGCTCAAAGCCTATTTTTACATACAACTCTTATCATCGGCCTAATAAGCTATAAATCCCTAAACCAAGTTCCTCGATCAAACTAAGATAAATTATAATTTAGGCTTCACTGATAGAATATTATGTTTTCTCCTAACCGCATGATTTCTAGAAAACCACATAAAAACTCGAAGAGAAAACATAATATATATAAGCATAAATCTATTGTTTTATCGAATCATGACATAACGAAATAATAGATGTAAACCGAAAGACAAGGAACCTGATTGAAGAGCTATTGTCCTTGTCATAGCGTCGTCGGCTTGATCCCTGTGGAAGAAGATGCAGCGGAAAGAAGAAGGAGAATCTTCCAAGGGGCTTAGGTTTAACGGCGCCGTAAAGTTTCTTGTCAATGGGGAACAAGAAACTAGGTCATGAAGCTCACCTAAACCCTTGGGGACCTCCCCTTTATATAGAAATCCAATCTATTATCAGCCCATAGATAATAACAGATTGGTCTAAAGGGTTCTATGCATTGAACTTGCATCCAATAATCCGAACCCCAATAAACATAAATTAGATTACTTTAAGGGTTCAGATTGTATTTACATGTGCAACTTACAAATAAGCTCACCTAATAGAGATAATAATAATATCCAACAATCTCCCACTTGGGCTATATGTGAGTTGTATAGTAAATACAAGCAAAACTTTAGTTGATATCAAATTTTATGGGTACAAGATACCCCTTTAAACAATCTGATCCATTAACTTCATTGGTATAGGAATAAAGAGGTCATAACTACTGTATATGTTCGTAACAAGCCCCAACAGTAATCACAATACCAATGTCATTAACGACATAGATCAAGATGCGGATGTATAGAGTAGAAATTACATGAAATGTGATCAGTACATGTCAATTTCCAACTAGTCCAAAGCGACTCAAAAGAGTCTGATCATATTTGCAACTACCTTATGCTAAACTGCAACAGTAAATCATGATCCAAACTTTATGATTCCAAAAGGAATCTGTATCATATTTACAAACACCTAATGCTAAACAGCAGTAGTAAATCATGATATTGTATTCAGAGTGTCAAACAAACATATGAATTCCCATTAATATTTTGAACCTGAAGTACGTATAATAATCAAAATAAAATATTTGTCTTTATTAACATAGAGCAATACAATAAACACAGACTCCCACTAGATGAGTTATTCTTTCATAAGAAGAACTCTCATATCCACAACATGCACATGAAACACCTTAGGCACCAAGCCTTTGGTGAGTGGATCGGCCAACATGGAATCTGTGCAGATGTGCTCTACCATAATCTGGCGACTCTGAACTCTCTCCTTAATCGCTAGAAACTTAATGTCGGTGTGCTTGGACTTCGACGAACTGTGGTTGTTCTTGGCATAAAGTTCTACAGCTTTATTATCACAGAAGATCCTCAGTGGTCTGTCAATGCCATCAACGATATACAATGTTGTGATGAAGTTCCGCAGCCAAATCCCGTGATTGGATGCTTCATAGTATGCTACCAACTCTGCCTCCATAGTAGAAGTAGCTACTAGCGTCTGCTTGACGCTCTTCCAAGATATAGCCCCTCCAGCAAGCATGAAGATATAGCCTGAAGTGGACCTCCTGCTATCTAAGCATCCAGCAAAATCGGAGTCTGAATAACCAATCACCTCCAGATGATCTAACCTCCCATACCTGAGCATGTGCCTTTTAGTTCTTTGTAAATACCACATCACTCTTTTAATTGCTTTCTAGTGCGACGGTCCTGGGTTATTAACATATCTGCCTAACATCCCAACTATAAATGTTATATCTGGTCGAGTGCAAACTTGTGCATACATGAGACTTCTCACTGGTAATGCATATGAGAATTGTTCCATCTCTTTTATTTCAAGTTCAAGTCGTGGACACTGCTGCAAACTGAACTTGTCACCTCTTAACATAGGTGTGTCACAGGTGTACAGTTCTGCACGCCATACCTTATAAGCACCTTCTCAATATATGCTTGTTGTGAAAGTCCAAGAATGCCTCTTGATCGATCACGCCAGATCTGAATGCCTAGAACAAAAGATGCTTTACCAAGATCTTTCATTTCAAATTTACCAGATAGAAATGACTTGGTTTCATGCAGTAGACCCTTATTATTGCTCGCAAGTAATATATCATCCACGTACAAAATAAGTATAACAAACTTGCTCCCACTGAACTTGACATATATGCACTGATCAACGGGGTTCTCTTTAAATCCAAATGAGGTAACCACTTGATCAAATTTTTGGTACCATTGACGGGATGTCTGCTTTAAACCATAAATGGACTTCTTTAATCTAGATACTAGGTGCTTTGAGTCTGAGGACTCAAAGTTCTCCGGTTGCACAATATATATAGACTCCTCTATGTCTCCATTGAGGAATGCAGTTTTTACGTCCATTTGATGTAGCTCCAAATCAAAATGAGCTACAAGTGCCATGATTACCCTAAGGGAGTCTTTCATCGACACAGGTGAGAAAGTCTCCTTATAATCAATGTCTTCCTTTTGAGTAAATCCCTTGGCAACAAGACGAGCCTTATATCTTTCAATATTGCCCTTCGAATCTCGCTTGGTTTTAAATATCCATTTACAACCAACGGGTTTCGAACCTTCAGACAATTCGACAAGTTCCCAAACATCATTATTTGCCATAGAATTTAACTCTTCTTGCATGACGTTAATCCACCTTTCAAGGTTAGAGCATTATTTGACTTCTTGGAAAGATGTAGGATCACTTCCCAACCCTATATCAAACTCATGCTCTTGGAGACAAACATAATCACGAGAATTCGTGCTTCTCCGTTCCCTTGTGGATCGCCTTAAGGGCACTTGTATTTGAGGCGGTTGAGGTACTTGCTCATCAATATGAGACAATACTTCAATTTCAGTGGTAGGCTCCTCCAATTGCATTGGAGATGTCATGGGAATATCTTGGTTCACTACGCTCACTGGATGTGCAATATCCATAATGTGTGGTATGGTCACCATACCACTACTGATTACACTAGAAGTGACCATAGGAGGATTGCCAACGCTTTCCTCAAAAGATACTTTCCTGATTTTATCTCTCCCACTGTCCTCAATAAACTTGGCGTTTCCTGTTTCGAAGAAAGATCTATTAGATGGATCATAAAATTTATACCCTTTTATCTCTCAGAGTAACCTACAAAATTGCACCTAACAGTTCTTGAGTCTAGTTTCTTTTCATTAGGCTTGTAAGGCATAGCCTCAGCTGGACAACCCTTGACGTGTAAATGTCTAATGCTAGGCTTTCTACACGTCCACATCTCGAATGGGGTTTTAGTTATTGTCTTACTAGGTACTCTATTGAGAAGGTAAACTGCAGTCTTGAGTGCCTCACCCCACAAAGAGTACTCCGGTAGAGAAGTGAAAGTCATCATACTTCTCACCATGCCTTTTAGGGTCCGATTGTGACGCTCAGCTACACCATTCTGACTGGGTATACCAGGCATGATATACTGAGGCACAATTCCACACTCAGCAAGGTAATTTGTAAAAGGTCCTGGATGTTGTTCACCTGATCCATCATATCGACCATATTATTCTCCTCCACGGTCAGATCGAATGGCTTTAATTTTCTTACCTATTGCGACTTCTCATGAATAAGGTACAGATTGTCAAATCTAGAATAGTCGTCTATGAAGCTAATAAAATATATGTGTCCATTCCAAGATGCCTTAGGGAATGATCCACAATTATCCGTATGTATTAGCTCCAAAACGTCACTACAACGGCTAGCCCCTTTGTTCCTTTTGTTAGTTGTCTTCCCCTTAACACACTCTATGTAGACATCAAAGTCTGATATGTCAAGGGAATCAAGAATTCCATGTGACATTAACCTTTCTAGGCGTTATTTGGATATATGTCCTAAACGCCTATGCCACAACATAGAAGAATTCTCGTTGGTCAATTTACGTTTTCTACCTACACTATGCATTATTATGTTGTCAATCGTAGGAGTAAAGGTGTTTAATTTATAAACCTTATCAACCAAGGAACAATTACCAATCAAAATTGAATTATAGAAAATACTAAACATTTCATTTCCAAATGAACAAGAACAACATGATTTGTCCAAACAAGAAATTGAAATTAAGTTTTGTCTGAAAGGCGGTACAATGAATGTATTCTCTAAATCTAAATAAACATCAGTTCCTCAATAGAGCCTAAAAATACCAATAGCCTCTACTGCAGCCTTTTTTTCATTCCCCGTATAGATGTTTCTTTCACTATCAAGTGGAAGCCGGCTCTTGAGACAACCCTGCATAGTGACACTTATGTGAGTAGTAGCACCAGTATTTATCCACCAAGTGTCAATGGGTACAATAGCTAAATTCACTTTTGAACTAACAAGGTTGAGAAGTTTACCCTTCTTTACATGTCAGTTGGCGTACTTGAGACAGTCTTTCTTCATTTGACCTTTCTTCTTGCAAAAGTAACAAGTGGATTCCTTATCCTGCTTCTTTTGCTCCTTATGGTCATTACCTCCAGAATCTGCAGATTGCTTTCCCTTACCTTTGTTATTGATCCTCTTTCGCTTCTTGCTCGCATTTTGAGAACCAGATGTTAAGTGAGCACTTTCAGATGTCTCAATCTTCAGTCTCCCCTCCTCTTGCACGCATTGAGCAATAAGCTCATTCAATGTCCATTTTTCCTTTTGAGTATTATACGATATCTTAAAAGGAGTGAACCGTGCAAGTAGAGACATCAAGACGAAATGCACTAATATACTCTCAGACATATCGAGTTTTAGTGCTTTCAGACTTGTCGCTATATTGGGCATCTCCATAATATACTCCCTTATGTTTCCTTTACCACTGTACCGCATGGTTACCAACTTCGTAAGAAGTGTGGTAGTCTCGACCTTATCATTTGAGGTGAATTGGTCTGCCAGTTGGTTAAGGAAACTCATAGTATCTTCACTCTCTGTTATTGAGCCCTTTATTTGTGCCGATATGGAAAGTTTCATGATGCTTAGACTCATGCGATTTGATTTCTCCCACAGTTGAAATTCAGCCCTCTGCTCTATAGTGCTAGCACTGGTCAAAGGCGCGGGACGATCATTCCTTAATGCATAGTCCAAGTCCATGCAACCTAAGACTACGATCACATATTCTTTCCATTCAGCAAAATTCGAACCAGTTAATGTTGAGATGTTATTAACGTTGGCAGTTACAGATTGCACTGAAATTAAAAAAAAGGAAAAATTTATTTAAGCTCGCGATTTAACTAAAGTCAAGAACATATATATAATAAAATTATGCAAATAAATAAAATTTTAAATCCATATAAATGGGCTCCTTATGAGATACCAAATACAACATTGCATTTTAATGTGTAGATTAAAAATATAATTTGTTAGCGGTACTCTCTGATATAACTCAACCTTTAATTGGTCACACAATGTGTCTTCCTTTGGGTCGACACATTGTGCGCATAATATGAAACTTTATATGAGTTATATATTTTGGTCCATAACTTACAACAACTTTAGTCTGCAATGCAATATGCCTTCCTTTGGGCCGACATATTTTGTGCATGATCATAACAAAATATATTATGTTTAATAGTTGTAAACTATCTTAAACATATATCTGGTATAAAAGTAACCTTCCTTTGGGCCGATTACTCTTAACATAGATATACGTCTACCACTACAAAATGCACTAAATCTACCTAAGATGTCTTCCTTTGGGCCGACAAAATAGTTCAATTTAGTGACACGTTGTATAGATAGACCTAAGAAAATTTTAGTTATTTAATCGAACAGATAATTTCTTTATTAGTCTTAATACCTCTAAATTAGTCTTATTAATCGATTGATACCATATGGTAATCAAATGGTATGATCCAATTGATTATCCCAATCGATCTATAAACTTAATATATACGACTACATGATCATATATAAAACCTTCTTTCGAAATTAAATTTTGTTTATGGTTCTATAATTAAATAATATTATTTAATTAAATAATATTATTTAATTTCTTGATCATTATGCATTAAAAGAGAATATTTAATGCATTAGTTTATATATATATATATATATATACATACGGGTTTGATCACCCGCGCGACAAAAGACGCGCGCCCGTGCGCAACCGCGTGTCCTGATCGGTCACGGGACCGATCAGACGGGTTGTGCCCGATCGGTCACTTGACCGATCAGGCACTCTCCGAGGGCGTGAGCTGATGACTCGCAATGACGGGCGGAGGGTGCGACGAGACCGACCGGTTCACCAATCCTCATGGTTATAGTATGATGTTCGGGGCGCCGGCCGGAGGCCGCCGTCGGTCAGCAAGCCCCGAGGGGTTCGCCAATCCCTCTTGGTTATAGTATGGTGTTCGGGGCGCCGGCCGGAGGCCACCGTCGGTCAGCAAGCCCCGACGGGTTCACCAATCCCTCTTGGTTATAGTATGGTGTTCGGGCCGGCGGCAGGAGGCCGCCGTTGGTCAGCAAGCCTTTCGGAGGGTGCCTGATCGGTCGCGTGACCGATCAGGAATGTGCCTGATCGGTCCCGCGACCGATCAGGCGCTATTGTCGGCACGGGCGCGCAATTTTTGTCACGCGGGAGATCAGCCGCTATAGGGCTGATCTCCCGCATGAAAAAATTGCGCGCCCGTGCACGACAATAGCGCCTGATCGGTCACGGGACCGATCAGGCACATTCCTGATCGGTCACGCGACCGATCAGGCACCCTCCGAAGGCTTGCTGACCAACGGCGGCCTCCTGCCGCCGGCCCGAACACCATACTATAACCAAGAGGGATTGGTGAACCCGTCGGGGCTTGCTGACCGACGGCGGCCTCTGGCCGACGCCCCGAACATCATACTATAACCAAGAGGGATTCGTGAACCCGTCGGGGCTTGCTGACCGACGGCGGCCTCCGGCCAACGCCCCGAACACCATACTATAACCAAGACAGATTGGTGAACCAGTTGGGGCTTGCTGAGCAACGGCGGCCTCCGGTCGGCGCCCCGAACACCATACTATAACCAAGAGGGATTGTTGAACCGATCGGGCTCGTCGCACCCTCCGCCCGTCATTGCTAGTCATCAGCTCGCGCCCTCGGAGAGTGCCTGATCGGTCAAGTGACCGATCAGGCACAACCCGTCTGATCGGTCACGGCACCGATCAGGCAAGAGCCTGATCAGTCACAGGATCGATCAGGACACGCAACGCGTCTTTTGTCGCGCGGGTGATCAAACCTATATATATATACACACACACACACACGTATATAAAAATATTTTTCTTTCATTTACTGTTTCACGTGATAGTTTTTTTTTCTTCCGTGAAACCATTTCTTTGGCAAAAAAATATCGATAATAAAAATTTAATCAATATCATTTCTAATTCATCTTATCACAAATTTAAGATGATAATTAATTAAATCAAATTTATTATATTCACAATTTTAGACTTGATAATCAATTGATTGACCAAGTCAATCGATTAAACCATCACATTTTAACCTAAAAATTAGATTAAACATGATAATTCTTCCGTCGTTTTCATATGTTTCACATAAAATATGAAAAACTTAGAAAATAAGTCTATCCTAGAATTTTCTTTTACATGATTTTCGATGATAAAAATTGTATTATACTAGGAAAACTTAATCTAGCTAGCATGCATACAATAAATCGATGGAAAAATTTAAACTTTATTACCATAAAAAACGATGAAACAAAGCCAAGTCTCTGATACCAATTGATAGAACATTGTGTTTTCTCATAACTACATGAATTCTAGAGAAAACATAATATATATATAAGCATAGATCTATTGTTTCATCGAATCATGACATAACGAAATAATAGATGTAAACCGAAAGACAAGGAACCTGATTGAAGAGCCATTGTCTTTGTCGTAGCGTCGTCGGCTTGATCCCTGTGGAAGAAGATGCAGTGGAAAGAAGAAGGAGAATCTGTTGGAGCAATCGGCCCTAAGATGGTCCGGAGTGACCATGGGTTTTGATGTTTGGGCAAAGGGTTTAAGTTAGGTTTACCCTTATATTTGATATGCGTATGTTGAGTGTGCAGGTTGTATAGGTTACGCATATGGACTTGACTGGACAGCCTCGGTACGGTGAAGGATGGCATGGAGGCAAGCTGGAGGCTTGCGTGCGCATCCGAGGGACCTTGGAGTGCAGGGACGATGAGCTGATGGGCGCGGACTTTGAGGCGTACGTGAAGGGTGGCATGGATGCAAGCTGGAGGCTTGTGTGCGCATCCGAGGGACGAGGGCCGAAGATGAAGAGGGCGCGAAGGAAACAGTCGAGGCTGCGGAGGAGGAGTCAGTCGAGTCGTGAGGGTACGAGTGCAGTGTGATTGTACTCGGGAAATCGTAGGGTTTGAGTGCAGAGTGGAATGTACTCAGGATGGGTAACCTTAGGTGGGTGAGTGGACCAGTCGACTGGCCTGGGGGCAGTCGACTGATGGAACTCACAGAAAGGTCTCAGCCCTGGGACCAGTCGACTGCCCTGGGGGCAGTCGACTGGTAAGTGGCTGGTGAGCTGGCAAATTCGAACGTTGGGAGTGTCAACGGTCGAATTTGGCTGGCACCAGTCGACTGCCCTGGGGGCAGTCGACTGGTAGCGAGAAATCAGCCCCGTGTCATATTTAAAGAGGACTTCGTGGTGGCTGAGTTTCTTGACGAAACTTGTCTTGGTTAAGGGCAAGTTAATAGTCTTCGTGTCCAGAGCTTTGTTTGGTGTTGTGGAGAGGTTTCTCCACCCACAAGCAGCGACACGTGATAACCGGTGGTTATCCGAGGAGTGATCCACCGAAGGATTGTTGGATTAGTCACCCGACCGGGGTGGATACCAACTAAATACGGTTTGTTAGCGTTGTTTTTGTTTGTTTTTGTATATTCCGCTGTGCTACTAACAACGTAGGTAAAAGGGGGTTCAGAAAATCGCTATTCACCCCCGCTCTAGCGTACGGAACGATCCTAACAATTGGTATCAGAGCGAAGGACCGCCCTTGATCGGACTAACCGTCGACGGAGCAAAGAAAGCTTGAGGGAAAATGGAAGAAGAAGGTCCGCTAGGATGGGATATCCGAATTCCACCTTCTTACGACCATGACGACTTCACATATTGGAAAGGTAAAATGTCATATTTTCTAATAACTAATATTGAAGATTGGATGTGCATAGAAATAGGCTTTGATTCTCCCAAGGACAAGAAGGGAAGGATTCTTAAGAAGAAGAAGCGGACCGAGGAGCAAATTCATCAATTCGAGGTCAATAACAAAGTAACTAAAATGTTAATCAATTTAATACCTAATGACATTTTGGATAGGATAGGTGAATATAGGGATGCTAAGGAACTATGGAGCAAGCTAGTGGCATTCCATGAAAATTCTACACGAGTCCAACTAATACAAGATGCAAATGAAGTAAGCTCCATGATTCAAGAAGAGCAGAGAATTTAATCATCTACACTTTCAAGTGAGGAAGAAGTGTCTACATCCTCAAGTGAGGAAGGGGAAGAGGTCACCACCTCAAGGGTTGAGGGGGAGGAGAGACCATCAACAATGCCAGAACAAGAGGAAGCTTCCACATCATCAAGAGGAATTGAAGAAGTCAACCTAGACACTACCTCCACCAAAGCCAAGAGAAAGGAACATATTATATGCTTTGGTTGCAACCAAAAGGGGCACTACAAGGATAAGTGCTCACAAGGTAAAAAGGGGGTAAAATCTACACCCGTTCCAAATTCCTTTAATTCTAACATAAAATGTAGGACTGGAGATGCCCAAGCAAAAAGGAAGAAGATTCGATGCTTCACATGTGGAGAGCTAGGGCACTACCACACTATGTGCCCAAGGAGTAAAGAGTTCAAGAAAATGGAGCACTTAAGAAGATGGGAGAAAGAGGAAAGAAAGAAGAAAAGAAACTCATATCATGGAGGGACTACAAGGGTAAGGGAGGTAATCCCTAATCTTAAATCTAAATGCAATTCAAATTCAAGTTCCTTTATGCATGCTAAAACTAGTGAAAATTGCTCATCCATTCATGCTAGGATAAATGAAAATTACTTAATGGTGCATAATTTTGGTTTCAAGTATCATGATAGGAATAGGGTTAACAAGGTAGATCAAAACCCTAGGAAGGTCATACATCATGAACAATCAAAGATCTTTAGACCTAAGGACCATGACACTAATCCCAAGAAGGGGAGGAATGTGCCTAGAAAGGAGGGTAGGTCTAGAAATGTCCAAAATGGGCATGTGGATTCTAGGTTTAGGAACCTAGAAAGGGAAAATCAAGCTTTAAGGGAAAAGCTTGAGAGGTTAGAGAAAACCCTAGAGAGATTCACTATTGGATCTAAGGGTTTGGATATGGTGTTGGGTGGTCTAAAACCCAACAATGATAGATCGGGTCTAGGATACCGATCTAGGGTCTCCCATGCCAAGGAAAAGAGATATGCTAGGGTAGCATATGATTATGGCAAGAAGGGGGAGTTCAAGAATGGCAAGGGAATGCCATCAAAAGGAAAGGAAAAGGCCTTAACTAAGGACAAGGGGTCCAAGGTTAAGAGGGTTGAGTTCGTAGGCCAAGAGTCATCGGAGGTTCACCGGTGTGGTTTAGCATTTGTTGAGTCACCTAGGGAGGTGGCTAGGGCTAAGAGCTCAAGGGAGAGCTCTAGAAGCCTTTGGGATATATGGTGAATGGACCTTAGGAGGGGTGCTCCTAAAGGTCTAGATGGACCATGGAGTGTGCCAAAAGAATTGGAGACGGACTTAAGTCTCAATTCTTGGGTTTTGGCACGGTGTTATTAAGTTTCATGCATGGAAATATGACATTGGGGTCATATTGCATGAAAATTGGTTTTTGGTGTATAATTGTCATGTAAATCAATTCTAGGGATGCATTGTGGGGTGGCATGGGCAAAGACATCAAGAGGAAACCAAAACTAGGACTTTAGGTCAAGGTTTGATTGAAGTTTTTGGCTAGTTTTGGGTTTTGTGTCAAACTTGGGAATGGTGATAGATACATTTTGGAATGTATTTTTCCCAAGTAGATATGGGCACCACAAACCTCTCCACAAAATTTGAGAATTTTTGGAGATTTGTGAAATTTTTGGTGTATTTCTGAAGTTCGTCAGAAATGTTGAAATTTCAGACTTTCAGAGTATCAGTCGACTGCCATTTTGGCAGTCGATTGGTCAAGGCCAATTTTTGTATCAACAATTGGTTTGGTGTTCAAATGATGCAAAACAAGTGTATGGGGGGCTAGTACAAATTGTTTATGATCATTGGGGATTAAAAGAACCGATAATTGGGATATTATTGGGGTCTTTTTAATGTATGGCAAAGGGGGAGAGATGTTGGGTTTAAGTGGGAAATCAAACATACCTTTGCTAGAAACTCTAGTTTTAGGGGGAGTTGAGATTAAGGGGGAGCATGGTTGCTCCATTCTTGGCATAAGGGGAACCTCGGAGAGGTTCTTAAAAAGCCTTTGTAAGTCCAGTGTAAGGGGGAGCTTGGGAGAAGCTTTAAAAAGCCCGGTTTGGTAGAAAATCCTAACTTGGAGGGTTATGTGGGAAAAGTCCTAGCTTGGAGGGCTAGGTGTTGGAAAATCCTAACTTGGAGGGTTAGGTGGTGAAAATCCTAGCTTGGAGGGCTAGGTGTGGGAAAATCCTAACTTGGAGGGTTAGGTGGTGAAAATCCTAGCTTGGAGGGCTAGGTGTAAAATTCCTAACTTGGAGGGTTAGGTGTGGGATGCCTTGGGATAGGATCCAGTTATGCATTGCATATGCATTCATTTAGCATGGTTTTTGCTATTTACTACTATCTTGCTTTCCTAACTTAAACGGATTGCCAAACATCAAAAATGGGGAGATTGTTGGAGCAATCGGCCCTAAGATGGTCCGGAGTGACCATGGGTTTTGATGTTTGGGCAAAGGGTTTAAGTTAGGTTTACCCTTGTATTTGATATGCGTATGTTGAGTGTGCAGGTTGTACAGGTTACGCATATGGACTTGACTGGACAGCCTCGGTACGGTGAAGGATGGCATGGAGGCAAGCTGGAGGCTTGCGTGCGCATCCGAGGGACCTTGGAGTGCAGGGACGATGAGCTGATGGGCGCGGACTTTGAGGCGTACGTGAAGGGTGGCATGGATGCAAGCTGGAGGCTTGTGTGCGCATCCGAGGGACGAGGGCCGAAGATGAAGAGGGCGCGAAGGAAACAGTCAAGGCTGCGGAGGAGGAGTCAGTCGAGTCGTGAGGGTACGAGTGCAGTGTGATTGTACTCGGGAAATCCTAGGGTTTGAGTGCGGAGTGGAATGTACTCGGGATGGGTAACCTTAGGTGGGTGAGTGGACCAGTCGACTGGCCTGGGGGCAGTCGACTGATGGAACTCACAGAAAGGTCTCAGCCCTGGGACCAGTCGACTGCCCTGGGGGCAGTCGATTGGTAAGTGGTTGGTGAGCTGGCAAATTCGAACGTTGGGAGTGTCAACGGTCGAATTTGGCTGGCACCAGTCGACTGCCCTGGGGGCAGTCGACTGGTAGCGAGAAATCAGCCCCGTGTCCTATTAAAAGAGGACTTCGTGGTGGCTGAGTTTCTTGACGAAACTTGTCTTGGTTAAGGGCAAGTTAGTAGTCTTCGTGTCCAGAGCTTTGTTTGGTGTTGTGGTGAGGTTTCTCCACCCACAAGCAGCGACACGTGATAGCCGGTGGTTATCCGGGGAGTGATCCACCGAAGGATTGTTGGATTAGTCACCCGACCGGGGTGGATACCAACTAAATACGGTTTGTTAGCGTTGTTTTTGTTTGTTTTTGTATATTCCGCTGTGCTACTAACAATGCAGGAAAAAGGGGGTTCAGAAAATCGCTATTCACCCCCGCTCTAGCGTACGGAACGATCCTAACAGAATCTTCCAAGGGGCTTAGGTTTGACGTCGCCGTAAAATTTCTTGTCAATGGGGAACAAGAAACTAGGTCATGAAGCTCACCTAAACCCTAGGGGGTCTCCCCTTTATATAGAAATCCAATCTGTTATCAGCCCATAGATAATAACAGATTGGTCTAAAGGGTTCTATACATTGAACTCACATCCAATAATCCGAAACGCAATAAACATAAGTTAGATCACTTTAAAGGTTCTGATTGTATTTACATGTGCAACTTACAAATAAACCTACCTAATAGAGATAATAATAATATCCAACATCCACCACTAAATGTAGCATGATAAAAAATGATATATTTTTTTGCTAATTATTAAATAAAATGGTTTCACGATAAGAAGCGTGCAATGTGGATTAATTATATTCTTCTTTATTTTAATATTTATTAAATAATAAATAGCTTTATAAGGGCATGACTTATATAACTTTACGCCCAAATACGGAATACACAAGAGAATACTTACACTTTAATTGAGTAAATATAGTTGTAAGTCACATATAAAATTGTGATGAAATTGCTTAACTTTACTTATTTAACTTTAAATTGTTGCTAACTTCATTTGGGAATAACAAAAACTCAATCATTTGCAAAGAAAAAGAAAAGCTTACATATTCACATAAACATTAGAATTAGCATATATATATATATATATATATATATATATATATATATCAATTAATTCATTTTTAATCCACTTCTAAGTTTGAATTTGTAATTATTCATTAGTAATAGAGTTCAAGAGAAGTTATGAGCAAATTGCAATTAGACAAATGATTTTTTATACCCTCCAAATTTGACTTTAATCGTGGACTTTATTATAGGTAGAGGCAAAGTGGTTGAACAACTCCATCACTCCATGTGCTAATATTTTGCCAATATTTGTTTGGCCACCACCAGGTTTTTATAATCGACTTATTTTCACAAATTATTGCAAGAGAAATTACATATATATAGCCAATCAATCCATCTTATTATTAATATATATATATATATATATATAGTTCGATAATGTAAACATGGTCATCAGAAATTGATCGAGATCGCAAGCACAGCAACAAGTACACAGTTATTAATGCTCGATATAAGCATCATACTCTGCGATTAAGCGCCCTGCCGGAGCACCACTTAGCAATTTGTTGATGGTGTAGCCCCTCGCCATTCGAAATTTTCCGGTGCCGCCGATGATGCTGCGCTCGGTGGTTCCCCCGAACGTCGCCCGGCCAACTACCATGAGCGAGCTGCCGTTGTACTCTCCGTCCGTGAAGACGAAGTCGATCAGTACGAGCCAAGCCGCCTGCTGGCTAAGCGACACCTCGGGAGCCATGCCTTGGCCACGCCCGATGAGCTTCGAGTCGGCGCTCGAGCCTTCTCGTATTTCGTCGTCGAAGATCCCGATGCTGCCGAAGCCGCCGGGGTTGCTGGTGGTGGAGTTGACGACGGTGATAGCGGTGGCGTTGGGGCTGTTATCGTTCTCGTGGAGGAAGAAATGGAGGTGAGTGATTGAGTCGTCTTTCGCCTGTGAGGCTGCAATGAAGAAAAGGAGAAAGAGGAGAAAAGGCTTGAATGAAGAAGAACAATAATAAGCCATATCTATGGAGAATTAGAGGATAATTGATATTGAAGAAGACATTTTCAAGTGTGTATTTATATCCACACATATATATTATCTTTCTCCATTTAATATTATTAAATAGACAACTTACTTAAAAGTGAGTGCATACCAACCATCAATTATGTCTATCAAAATCAAATAATATTTTATATATATTTGAACTTTATATTTTTTGAAATATAATTTTAATCAACTTTCCTGCTTATCTAGTTGACTGGAGTACATAAAGATAAATATTAATGACTTTAAAGTTGGTGAGAATATTTTTCTTTTGGAACGGACAGCTAATATATAAAATATTGTCATTGGAAAATCTAAAAATTAATTCTTAGTCAAGTTTTTAATCTTCCTATTCAGATTAATAATGATTTTTCCTCTTTATGTAGAACAGGATCAAACTAACATTCAAGTGGTGGAACTACCTCTACTAATTCATTTTTCTATGGTCGTCCATCGTAAATTTATCTTGATAATTAATTAAAAAAATTTTGTAAGATCGTATTAGTCGCTTCAAATTTAATATTATCTGATTTATTATTTATTTTTAATTTGAACTACTGAACCATCTTTCTTATCAATACAAAAATTATTCTTAGATAAAAATAAATAATTATTAATTTTATGATGTATAGTTAACGTCAATGGAGGTTGGTATGCTAGCTAGGTTGTCGACATAGTTCAGAATATATAAAAATAATAATAATTAACGAGGTTTTTTTTAGTCTCAGGGATTGATTCGGTTCCATGAAAATTTTTCATCGGCCGCTATAATAAATCGGAAAGTGCTCACGATAGATACTCCAAAAACTCAACGTCCCAGGGTTCACATCTCATTTAATTAAAGAAAAAATCATTAAAAAAATGTTATAGTTGGGGATTAAATTATAAATGTTTAAGATGACAATTAATCATCTTTCCACCACACCACATTCCCATACCTAGCAAGTGGATACCGTATTTATTTAGATAAATTTATTATGAACACAAAGTGACAATAATTATTTTATAGAAATCTATATTCTATTGATAATTAGATGAAAAAAGGAATTATTTAGCACATGGATTAATAAGTTATTGCACTTAATTAGTTGATCTACGGTATAATATTTGAGTTTACATGATTTTTAAAGTTGCCCACGAAAGTTTCAAAATCATTAATTAATATATCGTTTCCATTTTTTAACTTTGACGTACGATTTCACACCTAACAACTAACAATTAGCTCGATCAATTAACTCGTCTAATAGAATAATGACCGCATAGGCCAAGGATGAATAAAAAAATATTTATTATAGTTGCTTCAATATATTTTGAAATCAATTCTCAATATAAAGATATCAAATGCTTAATTTATTGGGTGTCTCATCTTTCTCACTTAAAAGATTCGGCCATTAACCAAAAGGCGCACCCAAAAATAGATATTTACCAAAAAACATCCCATAATTTCATTTTCACCAAAAGGCGTACTAATTTTAGTGAACTTCCTCTTATACCCCTCCTGCTATACACTGTCTTTCTCTTTCTCTCTCAATAACAAATTCCGAGATGCCAGCACATGATATTTCATACTTTTATTTTAAAATAATATATTTGAAATCGGCACTAAAAAAACATATGAATAAATAATTTTTATCCTAATGTGCACGCATGCAAATAGAAATTCCTAATGTAAGGTCTACAATAATTGAAAAAAACGTAAGGTCTATAGTAATTAAATCATCTAACTTATTTAAAAATTAAATAAATAATTTTTACAATTAATTAATAGAAATTAATATATTAAATAATATTTAATAAATTCATTAATGTAAAAAAAATTGAAAAAAAAATTAAAAGAAGCGTGGGCCTGAAATAAATTATTTCAGGCCCACGCTGGACCTGAAATAAAAATATTTCAGGCCCAGCGTGGGCTTGAAATTTTTTATTTCAGGCCCACGTTGGGCTTGAAATCTTTTGATTCAGGCCCAACGTGGACTAAATTTTTTTTCTATTTTAAAAATATAATAATATATTAAAAAACGTATCAAAACACTTAATTTCAGATTCAAACACAGGGCCTGTAGTCATCCCAAGAGGGTCCGAAGTCAAATAACTTCAGATCCTATAAATAATTAATTTAATAAATAACAATTAAATATAAAAAAATATTGTTAAAATTAAAAAAATTTCAGTGCCCTGGGGCCTGAAGTCATCCGACTTCAGGCCCAAGGAGGGCCTGAAGTCATCAGACTTCAGGCCCTCCATCATTGATATAAAATTTTTTTTTATAAAAATGTTTAATATATAATTACATATTATATAGGAGTAGTTTAGGTATATCAGTGAGTTTAGGTGCCGAAACATCTAATAGGAGTGGACTAGGAGATGAGATTTTGGGTGCTGAAACATCTAATCTTGTTGTATCACCAATGATATAGAGTTTTCAGAATTCCAAATATGGTAGGTCCATCAGTGAGTTTTGCTCAAAACTCACTGATATACCTAAACCACTCCTATAGCATTGGTGAAACAACATGATTAGAGGTTTCGGCACCCAAAATCTCATGTCCTAGTTCAACCCTATCTACTGATATAGAGTTTTCAGAATTCCAAATATGGTAGGTCCATCAGTGAGTTTTGCTCAAAACTCACTGATATACCTAAACCACTCCTATAGCTTTGGTGATACAGCAAGATTAGATGTTTGGGCACCCAAAATCTCATCTCCTAACTCAACCCTGTCTACTGATATAGAGTTTTCAGAATTCCAAATATGGTAGGTCATTTTTTTTTTTTTTTTTTTTTTTTTTTTTTTTTTTTTTTTTTTTTTTTTTTTTTTTTTTTTTTTTTTTTTTCCATCAGTGAGTTTTGCTCAAAACTACTAAACCACTCCTATAGCTTTTGTGATACAGCAAGATTAGAGGTTTCGGCACCCAAAATCTCATCTCCTAGCTCAACCCTGTCTACTGATATAGAGTTTTCAGAATTCCAAATATGGTAGGTCCATCAGTGAGTTTTGCTCAAAACTCACTGATATACCTAAACCACTCCTATAGCATTGGTGAAACAGCAAGATTAGAGGTTTCGGCACCCAAAATCTCATCTCCTAGCTCAACCCTGTCTACTGATATAGAGTTTTCAGAATTCCAAATATGGTAGGTCCATCAGTGAGTTTTGCTCAAAACTCACTGATATACCTAAACCACTCCTATAGCTTTGGTGATACAGCAAGATTAGATGTTTGGCCACCCAAAATCTCATCTCCTAGCTCAACCCTGTCTACTGATATAGAGTTTTCAGAATTCCAAATATGGTAGGTCCATCAGTGAGTTTTGCTCAAAACTCACTGATATACCTAAACCACTCCTATAGCATTGGTGAAACAGCAAGATTAGAGGTTTCGGCACCCAAAATCTCATCTCCTAGTTCAACCCTATCTACTGATATAGAGTTTTCAGAATTCCAAATATGGTAGGTCCATCAGTGAGTTTTGCTCAAAACTCACTGATATACCTAAACCACTCCTATAGCTTTGGTGATACAGCAAGATTAGATGTTTGGGCACCCAAAATCTCATCTCCTAGCTCAACCCTGTCTACTGATATAGAGTTTTCAGAATTCCAAATATGGTAGGTCCATCAGTGAGTTTTGTTCAAAACTCACTGATATACCTAAACCACTCCTATAGCTTTGGTGAAACAGCAAGATTAGAGGTTTCGGCACCCAAAATCTCATCTCCTAGCTCAACCCTGTCTACTGATATAGAGTTTTCAGAATTCCAAATATGGTAGGTCCATCAGTGAGTTTTGCTCAAAACTCACTGATATACCTAAATCACTCCTATAACTTTGGTGATACAGCAAGATTAGATGTTTGGGCACCCAAAATCTCATCTCCTAGCTCAACCCTGTCTACTGATATAGAGTTTTCAGAATTCCAAATATGGTAGGTCCATCAGTGAGTTTTGCTCAAAACTCACTGATATACCTAAACCACTCCTATAGCATTGGTGAAACAGCAAGATTAGAGGTTTCGGCACCCAAAATCTCATCTCCTAGCTCAACACTGTCTACTGATATAGAGTTTTCAGAATTCCAAATATGGTAGGTCCATCAGTGAGTTTTGCTCAAAACTCACTGATATACCTAAACCACTCCTATAACTTTGGTGATACAGCAAGATTAGATGTTTGGGCACCCAAAATCTCATCTCCTAGCTCAACCCTGTCTACTGATATAGAGTTTTCAGAATTCCAAATATGGTAGGTCCATCAGTAAGTTTTGCTCAAAACTCACTGATATACCTAAACCACTCCTATAGCATTGGTGAAACAACAAGATTAGAGGTTTCGACACCCAAAATCTCATCTCCTAGCTCAACCCTGTCTACTGATATAGAGTTTTCAAAATTCCAAATATGGTAGGTCCATCAGTGAGTTTTGCTCAAAACTCACTGATATACCTAAACCACTCCAATAGCATTGGTGATACAACAAGATTAGATGTTTCGACACCCAAAATCTCATCTCCTAGACCACTCCTATTATTTGTTTCGGCACCTAAACTCACTGATATACCTAAACTACTCCTATATAATATGTAATTATATATTAAACATTTTTATAGAAAATTTTTTTATATCAATGATGGAGGGCCTGAAGTCTGATGACTTCAGGCCCAGGGCATTGAAAATTTTTTAATTTTAACAATATTTTTTTATATTTAATTGTTATTTATTAAATTAATTATTTATATGATCTGAAGTTATTTGACTTCAGACTCTCTTGGGATGACTTCAGGCCCTGTGTTTGAATCTGAAATTAAGTGCTTTGATATGTTTTTTTATATATTATTATATTTTTAAAATAGAAAAAAAATTGAGTCCACGTCGGGCCTGAATCAAAAGATTTCAGGCCCAACGTGGGCCTGAAATAAAAAATTTCAGGCCCACGCTTCTTTTAATTTTTTTTTCAATTTTTTTTACATTAATGAGTTTATTAAATATTATTTAATATATTAATTTCTATTAATTAATTATAAAAATTATTTATTTAATTTTTAAATAAGTTAGATGATTTAATTACTATAGACCTTACGTTTTTTTTTCAATTACTATAGACCTTATATTAGGAATTTCTATTTGCATGCGTGCACATTAGGATAAAAATTATTTATTTATATATTTTTTTAGCGCCGATTTCAAATATATTATTTTTAAATAAAAGTATGAAACATCACGTGCTGGCGTCTCGGAATTTGTTATTGAGAGAGAAAGAGAAAGGCAGTGTATAGCTGGAGGGGTATAAGAGAAAGTTCACTAAAATTAGTGCGTCCTTTGGTGAAAATGAAACCATGAGACGCCTTTTGGTAAATACTCATTTTTGGATGCGCCTTTTGGTAAATTCTCGTAAAAGATTCGTGTGTTAGAGAAAAAGTTCATTTAGAACGAAATTAATATATAATAAGTTTTTGATATCGTAACTTTTTAAAATGAACATTATATTGATATTAAGATATTTAAAACAAATATCAACAGCAAGGTAGAAGTAAATAATCAAATCGAAATAAAATTTAAAATTTAGTATTCAATTTATGTAGAGAAATTTATTTTTGCTCAAAATTTAAAATTAAATTTGCTCAAAAGATGATATATAGGGTCATCGTTCAGGCTTATTTTCGTTAAACAGTCCATTAATTTTACTCATTAGTCTACTGTCTTATCGAATCCGACTATTTAAATTTATAAAACGATTCTTTCCTGACCTATTTGATCACTATCAATTGACTGCTAAACTCTGGAGTTGACTGATCACGAACGATTGAATCTCGCAATCGAATTCTAAACCTTCTATATGCTGGAATTGATATACTTTATTAATCGATTGATTATGATCAATTGAGTTTTTCAATCGAGTTTTAAAGCTTTTGTACATTGTTATAGTGTTCGTCAGTCAACTATGTATTTTGGTAACAAAAATACTTTCCACGGCTACTATAGTAGCAACCCTATATACACAACAGCGGTACTATATGTAGCAATCCTTTTTTTCTTTTCTTTTTGTGTCCGTTGACATTGTTATAGTGTTCATCAGTCAACTATTTATTTTGGTAACAAAAATACTTTCCACGGCTACTATAGTAGCAACCCTATATACACAACAGCGGTACTATATGTAGCAATCCTTTTTTTCTTTTCTTTTTGTGTCCATTGTCGATCGATATACTCTATCAATCGATTAATATTCATGTTTCAGTCTTACCAAAGTCAAATTCTCATTTTGTCCGGTATCGAGTTTATTTCAACTTATTAGGATTTCTTTTGCCTAACATCCAATCAACCTTGACCTACCAAGACTTTTTTTTGTTACCTAATGTTTAGTCAATTTTGATCTATCGTGACTTTTCGTTGCATAGCATTCGATCAATCTTGACCTGATAGAACATTATGTTTTCTCCTAACTGCATGAATTCTAGTAAACTAAATAAGAACTCGAAGAGAAAACATAATGTATATAAGCATAGATCTATTGTTTCATCGAATCATGACATAACATAAATAAAATGCATAAACCGAAAGGCAAAGAACCTAATTGATTAGCCATTGTCTTTGTCGTGGCGTCTTCGGCTTGATCCCCGTGGAAGAAAATGCAGCGGAAAGAAGGAGAATCTTCCAAGGCGCTTAATTAGGGTTGACGGCGTCATAAAAAAAATTTCTTGTCAATAGGGAACAAGAAATTAGACCAAGATAATCCCTAAACCCTTGGGGACCTCCCCTTTATATAGAAATCCAATATGTTATCAGCTCATAGATAATAACAGATTGGTCTAAAGGGTTCTATACATTGAACCCGCATCCAATAATCCGAAACCTAATAAACATAAGTTAGATCACTTTAAGGGCTCAGATTGTATTTACATGTGCAACTTACAAATAAACCCACCTAATAGGAAAAATAATAATATCCAACAATTTCCCACTTGGGCTATATGTGAGTTGTATCGTAAATACAAGCAAAACTTTAGTTGATATCAAACTTTATGGGTACAAGATACCCCTATAAACAATCTGGTCCATTAACTTCATTGGTATAGGACTAAAGAGGTCATAACTACTGTATATGATCGTAACAAGCCCCAACAATAATCACAAGATCTATGTCATTAACGACATAGATCAAGATGCGGATGTGTAGAGTAGAAATTACATGAAATGTGATCAGTACATGTCAATTTCCAACTGGTCCAAAGCGACTCAAAAGAGTCTGATCATATTTGCAAATACCTTATGCTAAATTGCAACAGCAAATCATGATCCAAACTTTATGATTCCAAAAGGAATCTGTATCATATTTACAAACACCAAATGCTAAACAGCAGTAGTAAATCATGATATCGTATTCAGAGTGTCAAACAAACATATGAACCACCATTAATATTTTGAACCTGAAGTACGTATAATAATCAAAATAAAATGTTTATCTTTATTCACATAGAGCAATAAAATAAATACAGACTCCCACTAGATGAGTTCTTCTTCCATAAGAAGAACTCACATATCCACAACATGCGCATGAAACACCTTGGGCACCAAGTCTTTGGTGAGTGGATCAGCCAACATGGAATCTATGCAGATGTGCGCTACCATAATCTGGCGACTCTGAACTCTCTCTTAAAATGCTAGAATCTTAATGTCGATGTGCTTGGACTTCGACGAACTGCGGTTGTTCTTGGCACAAAGTTCTACAGCTTTATTATCACAGTAGATCTTTAGTGGTCTGTCAATGCCATCAACTATATGCAATGCTGTGATAAAATTCCGCAGCCAAATCTCGTGATTGGATGCTTCATAGTATGCTACCAATTCTGCCTCCATAGTAGAAGTAGCTACTAGCGTCTGCTTGACACTTTCCCAAGATATAACCCCTCCAGCAAGCATGAAGATATAGCCTGAAGTCGACCTCCTGCTATCTAAGCATCCAACAAAATCGGAGTCTGAATAATCAATCACCTCCAGATGATCTGACCTTCGATACGTGAGCATGTGTCTTTTAGTTTTTTACAAATACCGCATCACTCTTTTAATTGCTTTCCAGTGCGACGGTCCTAGGTTATTAACATATCTGCCTAACATCCCAACTACAAATGCTATATCTGTTCGAGTGCAGACTTGTGCATACATGAGACTTTCCACTGCTGATGCATATGGGAATTGTTCCATCTCCTTTATTTCAAGTTCAAGTCGTGGACACTGCTGCAAACTGAACTTGTCACCTCTTGACATAGGTGTGTCACCAGGTGTACAGTTCTGCATGTCATACCTTATAAGCACCTTCTCAATATAGGTTTGTTGTGAAAGTCCAAGAATGCCTCTTGATCGATCACGACAGATATGAATGCCTAGAACAAAAGATGCTTCACCAAGATCTTTTATTTCAAATTTACCAGATAGAAATGACTTGGTTTCATGCAGTAGACCCTTATTATTGCTCGCAAGCAATATATCATCCACGTACAAAACAAGTATAATAAACTTGCTCCCACTGAACTTGACATATATACACTAATCAACGTGGTTATCTTTAAATCCAAATGAGGTAACCACTTGATCAAATTTCCGGTACCATTGAAGGGATTCTTGCTTTAAACCATAGATGGACTTCTTTAATCTACATACTAGGTGCTTTGAGTCTGAGGACTCAAAGTTCTCCGATTGCATCATATATATAGACTCCTCTATGTCTCCATTGAGGAATGCAGTCTTTACGTCCATTTGATGTAGCTCCAAATCAAAATGAGCTACAAGTGCCATGATTACCCTAAGGGAGTCTTTCGTCGACACAGGTGAGAAAGTCTCCTTATAATCAATGTCTTCCTTTTGAGTGAATCCCTTGGCAACAAGACGAGCCTTATACCTTTCGATATTGCCCTTCGAATCTCGCTTGGTTTTAAATATCCATTTAGAACCAACGGGTTTCGAACCTTCAGGCAATTGATAAGTTCCCAAACGTCATTGTCTGCCATAGAATTTAACTCTTCTTGCATGGCATTAATCCACCTTTCAGGGTTAGAGCATTGTTTAACTTTTTAGAAGATGTAGGATCACTTTCCAACCCTATATCAAACTCATGCTCTTGGAGATAAACATAATCGCGAGAATTCGTGCTTCTCCGTTCCCTTATGGATCGCCTTAAGGGCACTTGTGTTTGTGGCGGTTGAGGTACTTGCTCATCAATATGAGACAATACTTCAATTTCAGTGGTAGGCTCCTCCAATTCCATTAGAGATGTCATGGGAATATCTTGGTTCACTACGCTCACTGGATGTGCAATATCCATAATGTGTGGTATGATCACCATACCACTACTGATTGCACTAGTAGTGACTATAGGAGGATTGTCAACGCTTTCCTCAAAAGATACTTCCCTGATTTTATCACTCCCACTGTCCTCAATAAACTTGTCGTTTCCTATTTCGAAGAAGGATCTATTAGTTGGATCGTAAAATTTATACCCCTTTGATCTCTCAGAGTAACTTACAAAATTGCAGTTAACAGTTCTTGAGTCCAGTTTCTTTTCATTAGGCTTGTAAGGCCTAGCCTCAGCTAGACAACCCCAGACGTGTAAATGTCTAATGCTAGGCTTTCTACCCGTCCACATCTCGAATGGGGTTTTAGTTACTGTCTTACTAAATACTCTATTGAGAAGGTAAACTACAGTCTTGAGTGCCTCACCCCACAAAGACTCCGGTAGAGAAGTGAAAGCCATCATACTTCTCACCATGTCTTGTAGGGTTTGATTGCGGCTCTCAGCTACACGATTCTAACTGGGTGTACCAGGCATGGTATACTGAGACACAATCCCACACTCAGCAAGGTAATTTGTAAATGGTCCTGGACGTTGTTCACCGGATCCAGCATATCGACCGTAATATTCTCCTCCACGTTCGGATCGGACGGCTTTAATTTTCTTACCTAGTTGAAGTTTAACTTCGGCTTTGAAAATTTTGAACATGCCCAAAGATTGCGACTTCTCATGAATAAGGTACAGATAGCCAAATCTAAGATAGTCGTCTATGAAGCTAATAAAATATGTGTGTCCATTCCATTATGCCTTAGGGAATGGTCCACAAATAGACCGATCGGTCGCGGGAATTTTTGTCACGCGGGAGATCACTACAATGGCTAGCCCCTTTGTTCATTTTGTTAGTTGTCTTTCCCATAACATACTCTATGCAGAAATCAAAGTCTGACATGCCATGGGAATCAAGAATTCCATGTGACATTAACCTTTCTAGGCGTTGTTTGGATATATGTCCTAAACGCCTATGCCACAATATAAAAGAATTCTCGTTGGTTAATTTACGTTTCGTACCTACACTGTGTATTATTACGTTGTCAATCGTAGGAGTAAAGGTGTTTAATTTATAAAGCTTATCAATCAAGGAATCATTACCAATCAAAATTGAATTATAGAAAATATTAAACATTTCATTTCCAAATGAACAAGAATAACCTGATTTGTCCAAACAAGAAATTGAAATTAAGTTTTGTCTGAAAGACGGTACAATGAATGTATTCTCCAAATCCAAGTAAACATCAGTTCCTAAATAAAGCCTAAAAACACCAATAGTCTCTACTGCAGCCTTTTTTCCATTCCCCGTATATATGTATCTTTCACCATCAAGTGGAAGTTGGCTCCTGAGACAACCCTGCATAGTGACACTTATGTGAGTAGTAGCACTAGTTTCTATCCACCAAGTGTCAATGGGTACAATAGCTAAATTGACTTCTGAACTAACAAGGCTGAGAAGTTTACCCTTCTTTACACGCCAGTTGGCGTACATGAGGCAGTCTTTCTTTATATGACCTTTCTTCTTGCAAAAGTAACAAGTGGATTCCTTATCCTGCTTCTTTTGCTCCTTATGTTCATTGCCTCCAGAATCTGCAGTTTGCTTTCCCTTACCTTTGTTATTGATCCTCTTTCGCTTCTTGCTCGCATTTTGAGAATCAGATGCTAAGTGAGTACTTTCAGATGTCTCAATCTTCAGTCTCCCCTCCTCTTGCATGCATTGAGCAATAAGTTCATTCAATGTTCACTTTTCCTTTTTGAGTATTATACGATATCTTAAAAGGAGTGAACCGTGCAGGCAGAGACATCAAGACGAAATGCACTAACATACTCTCAGACATATTGAGTTTTAGTGCTTTCAGACTTGTCGCTATATTGGACATCTCCATAATGTACTCCCTTTTGTTTCCTTTACCATTGTACCGCATGGTTACCAACTTCGTAAGAAGTGTGGTAGTCTCATGCGATTTGAGCCCTTTATTTGTGCCGGTATGGAAAGCTTCATGATGCTTAGACTCATGCGATTTGATTTCTCCCACAGCTGAAATTCAGCCCTCTGCTCTATAGTGCTAGCACAGGTCAAAGGTGCGGGACGATCATTCCTTAATGCATAGTCCAAGTCCATGCAGCTTAAGACTACGATCACATATTCTTTCTATTCAGCAAAATTCGAACCAGTTAATGTTGGGATGGTATTAATGTTGGCAGTTACAGATTGCACTGAAATAAAAAAAAATATTTAAGCTCACGATTTAACTAAAGTCAAGAACATATATATAATAAAATTATGCAAATAAATAAAATTTTAAATGCATATAAATAGGCTCCTTATGAGATACCACATACAACATTGCATTTTAATGTGTAGATTAAAATATAATTTGTTAGCAGTACTCTCTGATATAACTCAACCTTTAATTGGCCACACAATGTGCCTTTCATTGGGCCGACTCATTGTGTGCATAATATGAAACTTTATATGAGTTATATTTTGGTATATAGCTTACAACAACTTTAATCTGCCACACAATATTTCTTTCTTTGGGCCGACATATTTTGTGCATGATCAGAACGAAAATAAATTATGTTCAATAATTGTAAACTATCTTGAACATATATCTGGCATAAAAGCAACCTTCCTTTGGGTCGATTGCTCTTAGCATAGATATACGTCTACCAACACAAAATACACTAAACCGACCTAAGGTGTCTTCCTTTTGGCCGACACAATAGTTCAATTTAGTAGCACGTTGTGTAGATAGACCCAAGAAAATTCTAGATACTTAATCGAACAGATAATTTCTTTATTAGTCTTGACACCTCAAAATTAAGCTCATTAATCGATTGACACTATATGGTAATCAAATGGTATGATCCAATTGATTATCCCAATCGATCTAAAAGCTTAATATATACGACTATATCATATATAGAACTCTCCTTTAAAAATTAGATTTTCTTTATGGTTCTATAATTAAATAATATTATTTAATCTCTTCATCAAGAAAAAATATTTATGCATTAGCCTTTTTATACATATAAAATTTACTTTTCTGTTTCTACGAAACATTTTTATTCCGATGTGAAAGAAAAAAATATTTCACATGAAAGAAATTATCATCGAAAAAAATAAATTTAATCGATATAATTCGTAATTCATCTTATCATAAATTTAAGACGATAATCGATTAAAATAAATTTGTACAATCAATTAAATCAAATTTATTCTGTTCATAATTTTAGACTTGATAATCGATTGATTGACCAAGCCAATCGATTAAACTATCACAATTTAATCTAAAAAAATTAAGATAAACATGACGGTTCTTCCTCCGTTTTTCATTTTTTTCACATAAAATATGAAAAACTTAGAAAACAAGTCTATCGTAGAATTTTCTTTTACATGCTTTTCGACGATAAAAATTGTATTATACTAGAAAAACTTAATCTAACATACATACAATAAATCGACGAAAAAAATTTAAACTTTATTACCATAAAAACGATGAAACAAAGCCAAGACCCTGATACCAATTGATAGAACATTATATTTTCTCCTAACCGCATGAATTCTAGAAACCCAAATAAAAACTCGAAGAGAAAATATAATGTACATAAGCATGGATATATTGTTTCATCGAATCATGACATAACATAAATAAAAGGCATAAACCGAAAGACAAAGAACCTGATTGATTAGCCATTGTCTTTGTCGTGGTGTCTTCGGCTTGATCCCTGTGGAAGAAAATGTAGCGGAAAGAAGGAGAATCTTCCAAGGGGCTTAGGGTTGACGGCACCGTAAAGTTTCTTATCAATGGAGAACAAGAAATTAGGTCAAGATAATCCCTAAACCCTTGAGGACCTCCCCTTTATATAGAAATCTAATCTGTTATCAGCCTATAGATAATAACAGATTGGTATAAAGGGTTCTATACATTGAACCCGCATCAATAATCCGAAACCCAATAAACATAAGTTAGATCACTTTAAGGGGTCAGATTGTATTTACATGTCCAACTTACAAATAAACCCACCTAATAGGGATAATAATGATATCCAACATGACCTACCAAGATTTCACCTTTCATGCCAACTTTTTGTTAGATTTTGAACACTAAATGTCTGATTAATCATAACCTATTTTGACTTTTCATCTCATGTCAACTCTATGTTGGATTTCAGACTGCTGAATGTTTAGTCAACCCTGATCTACTTGGTTGGGACTTAGGGTTAGTTCCTAGCGGGTTCAAAAGTACCTTGTTGAGCGGCTGACCTCCTCCATGCAAAGGGCTACAGTACTAGGGGAAAATGCCTCAGTGATTTACCTGCCTATATCTTACCGTGGGGCAGAGATACTAGACTGCTTGAGGTGAATGATATCACCTTTTGATCTAACCATAATCCGTTTTGACTTTTCACCATCAGGTATTTGTTCAATCTTGACCTACTTGACTCTTCGTCAATCAACTAATATATTAATTAATTATCAAATATTCGATCAATCTTAACCTATTTGACGTTACACTCGACCAATGTAACTAACATATTAATCAAGCATCTAAATCTTACCCCTTGAGAGACACTCTCATGGGTTGGTCCAGTTGATAATTACATAGATAGTTGCTCTAATAGATTTTGTGATCAATTCTTAATGGGTATAAAATATTATATTTAGTGTCTAATCTCTTCGTGCAAAGAATCATTATGCTAGAAAAAATTATTCTTTATAATTTACTTACGTATATTTAGTTGAGATATCGATGATACTAAACCTGAGATACACGTTATCACTCCTTTCCTACTAAGACAAAATTTATCCTTAGACAAAAATAAATAAATAAATAAATAAATATTAAGTATTCTATGATAACCTCAATGGAGGTTGGTTTGTTAGATTGTTGACAAAGCTCATAGCATATTGTCTAGCAAAGTGGATGCAATATTTATTCAGTCATATTTATTATGAACATTAATTTGAAACAAGCTAAGCTAGAAATTTATATTTTATAGATAATTAGATGAAAAAGGAATTATTTAGCTCCTCAAGACATAAAGACCCTTCTAATTCCTTAATGCGGGTTTGACGAGACAAATGGGAAAAAATAATAAAAATTAGATTTGAGAAATATTGATTATTAACAATATTAACAAGTGTGCACATTTTTAACTAATGATTAAGCCCATCGATTAATTATTGGAAAAATATGAATAGAAATAAGAGAAATGGATGGAAAGGTTTCTCATGTGCGTGTTTAGATTATACATTATTGGGGAATAAGTGATTTATCGGTTGATTTATATTTAATTATAATCATTAATTTGTGAACGTGTATGGTAACTCTTTCATGTGTAGGCCAATAGGAGGGGTGTAAATCTATTATCCAAATTATATTGAACCAAGATGATTAGTATGCGAGCATGACCTATACCTGTCGAATGATGGACCGATGTTCATAATAAAAATTTACCCAAGCAAATCAAATTTCATTTTGCCACCTTATCCATCTTGCTACCTGCATTAATGCTCACTCAATTAACCATGAGAACATCCAACGTGACCTCGAAATGCATGCCTAACGTATCTCTTTCCCAATTGACTGGCACTCGGTAACTCTGCCAAGTCAGCACTCGAGGAGCTCGACACAAGCTGTTTCAACAGCTCAACTCAGTCATCCCAAAATCTCATCTTTTCTTGCTTGACAATTTCAAATTATCAACTTAAGTCATCTAAACAGATAAGATTGAAGGTAAAATTCTCTATATCCCTGGCAATATCTCGAATAATTTTAAAATAGACTCGTTGAGATGTTCTCTATACGAAATTCAACGTGATCAATTAAGTACGGTATATATATGTTTACTGCCAATAAATCGATTTTATTATTAATAACTCGATAATGTAAACATGCTCACAAGAATTAATTGAGATTGCAAATTAAACATGGGCACACGTTTTATTATTAATGTTGGACATAAGCATTGTACTCGACGATAAAGTGTCCTGCCGGAGCACCACTCACGAATGTATTGATGGTGTAGCCCCTCGCCATTCGAAATTTTCCGGTGCCGCCGATGATGCTACGCTCGGTGGCTCCCTCGAGCGTCGCCCGACCCACCACCGCGAGCGAGCTACCGTTATACTCTCCGTCCGTAAAAACAAAGTTGACCAGTCCGAGCCAAGCCATCTGGCTGCTAAGCGACACCTCGGGAGCTATGCCTTGGAGCCGCCCAATGAGCTTCGAGTCGGCCGTCGAGCCTTCTCGTAGTTCGTCGTCGAAGACAGCAATGCTACCGAAGCCGCCGGGGTTGCTAGTGGTGGAGTTGACGACGGTGATAGCGGTGGCGTTGGGGCTGTTATCGTTCTCGTGGACGAAGAAATGGAGGTGAGTGATGGAGTCTTTGGCCTGAGAGGTTGCAACGAAGAAAAGGAGAAAGAGAAAGGAAAGCTTGAAGAAATGGAGGTAAGTCATATCTAATTTGTGAATATGCACAAGTAGGGAATTAGGAGATGATACTTATGTAATGTTATTAAATACTCCATGCCAACTATCAAGAGATAAAGTTCAAAAGTCAAAACAATAATTGAAGAGTGCGTGCCAACTATCAATCATGTATATAAAAATTATATATTTTTTGACTTTATATTTTTAAAATATAATTCTAAATCAACTTGTATGCTTAATTATGCGTTGGTGTGGAGTACTATATAAATATTAATTACTTTGAAGTTGGTGAGATTTTTTAAATATTTTAAGCAACATGACGTGGAGAAGACTTGTTATTATCCCAATGAACATCAGCATATGTACACAACTCTAACGAGAAATTAAAAAAAAAAAGATATATTGAAATTAAGTTCTTGAAGATATCAAAGAATGTGAAAAATAATAATCCAATGAACTATTGTAGGTGTAGTGACAAATTAACTAATCACATGCATAAGATGTGCAATATCAGGATGAATTGTATAGTAGAGATTAAGATCTGACAAAGGAGAAACATCTGAAGGAGAGTATCGAGCATTAGTCTCAAAGGTAGTATCAACTACCATGTTGTCAGTGAGACACGCACAGTAAAATAAATTAGCTATGTACTTTGACTGAGATAAGAGATAACCTTTTGACGAAGACACGATCTCGATCCCCAGAAAATAACATAGTAAGCCTAAGTCTTTCATAGCAAAGCAACAAGCTAATTCAAACTTCAAAGACTCAATTCCATTAAAGTCATCACTAGTAATTATCATGTTGTCCGCATATAAAGATAAAAGTATACGACCTGCACGCGTACATTTGAGAAATAAAGCCGAATCATAATTACTGAAATGAAAATCAAAGGAGGTAATCACCGTAAAGAACTTCGCAAACCAAGCATGTGATGCTTGTTTGAGTCTATAGAAACCTTTGTGAAGCCTGTAAACTTCACCAGGTCGGTGAGTAACTCAAGAGGAGACACCATATACACTTTTTCTTGAATACCATCATTTAAGAAGATATTCTTAATATCCATCTGAGATATTTTCCATCGACGAATAGAGGCAACAAAAATTAACATACGAATAATGGTCATTTTAGCAACAAGAGTAACATTTTCCTTATAATTCATGTTATATTCCTGAGATTAACTTTTAGCAACAAGACGAGTTTTGTACCATTCAATAGAATCATCAGATTTAGTTTAGATCTTATAGACCCAACGAGAATCAATTGTGTGTTTTCCTGGTGACAACAGTACTAAATCTCATGTATGAGCCTGATGCAACGTAGTTAGTTCCTCAGTCATAGCATTTTACCAAAGTGGGTTATGAACAACGTCTCTATAGGATATAGGCTCAGAAGACAATGAACATATTCAACAAATGAAGCAAAAGGATGAGAATAACAAGAGTAAGCAAAATCTGGTTGTTTAGTGAACTTACGAACATGAGTGGACTGACGACGATGGAGATAAAGATCATCCACAATCTCAAGAGATGATTGGGTAGTAATAGAAGGAGGAGCATGTGGAGCAGATGTCTCAATAAACAAATTAAAATACCAGATTCGGTTTAACTATCAGTAGGGGTTGTGGGTGAAGCTTCCTCAATGCATGTCAATATTGAAATGATCAATGTAAAATAAATCTGAGTTTGTCAATTATACAAACTAGCCGGAAAAGGATAATAAATGGAAAAGGAATCCTTCTAATTCCTTAATGTGGTTTTGACTAGAAAAATGGAAAAGGATAATAAAAATTAGATTTGAGAAATATTGATAATTAACAATATTAACAAGTGTGCACATTTTTAACTAATGATTAAGCCCATAGATTAATTATTAGAAAAATATGAATAGAAATTAGAGAAATGAATGGAAAGGTTTCTCATGTGCGTGTTTAGATTATACATTGGGGAATAAGTGATTTATCGGTTGATTTATATTTAATTAATTATAATCATTAAGTTGTGAACGTGTGGATAACACTTTCAGGTGTAGGCAAACAGGAGGGGTGTAAATCTAAAATCCAGATTATATTGAACCAAAATGACTAGTATGCGAGCATGATCTATACCCGTGACTGTTGTTCATAATAAAAATTTACCTTAGCGGACCAACCTTCATTTTGCCACCTTATCCATCTGGGCAATTTACCAAAGGGCGTACGTAACAATACGAAATTACCAAAGGGCGTCCCATGGTTTCTATTTTACCAAAGGGCGCAGCCCTTTAAGTGAACTTCCTATTCTACCATTGGCGCCACAATACACCTTTTCCATTACCATTTTCGAGACATCCGAACCACTTTTGCAGTAAAATAAGAATATGTGGTTCGGATGGCTAGGTAGTGGAAATATTCTCAGCCTATATATATAATACTAACTTGCAAAAGTCGAATCATCACGAGGGTACGTATATATTTCGACTTTGCACAACTCAATTGATCAAGGCAGCTGAGGAAGATAGGTGTTGAAGGAGAAAAAGCAAGCAACAGATTGGTAACAAATACAAATAGTAATGTACGTATTATTGTCATCTTTGATATTGTATCAGACCTGGTTTTATACTTATCAACTCTTACTAGAATTTGTATGTTTGGAGGAGTCTAAGGGTGATATGATTACATAATAAGGCTCTGTGAAATTTGTTAAAATGAAGATAAAAAAATACTTGAATTCGACCTAGGGATGATATATTACCATATCAGGCCCTAGAAGGGCCAGAAATTAAAGGAGTTAAATCCCTAGGAGTGCATGATATCATTAGATTTCAGGCCCTAGGAGTGAATCAAATATGTTGTTTTCAGGCATTGGCAGGGGCTGAAAAAAATGAATTCAGGTCCACCTAGGGCCTGAAAAAAAAGAAATTCAGGTCCTCCCAGGGCCTGAAATGAAAAGATTTCAGGTCCTTACAGGTGCTGAAATCATTGGATTTGAGGGCCTGGGAGGGCCTGAATCAATATAATTCAGGCCCTGTGATTTCAGGCCCTGGGAGGCACAAGGGGGTGGGCCTGAAATAAAATGATTTCAGGCCCACGGTGGGCCTGAAATAAATCATTTCAGGCCCACGTGGGCCTGAAATAAATCATTTCAGGCCCAATGGAGGGCCTGAAATAAAAAATTGGCAGGGCTAGGGTGGGCCTGAAATCACTTCAATTCAGGCCCAGTTTGGGCCTGAATACCTCCATTTCAGGCCGAGGATGAGCCTCAAGTGGGAAAATTTCTGGGTTTTTCAGCAAGGTTAGAGGTTTGGGCCTTCCTAGGTCCTTGATTATGTTTTTCAAAGTTTGCTAAATGTAATTTTAATTTATTTTTCAGGGATGATAATGATGTTGACGAAATTATCTCCGAAATATGGAATACTCTTGATGATAATGCTGTCACGGGGAATGGATCAGAAATTACAAGGAATTTGGCAATTGATCTAAATGAAGAAGCAACTAATATAGAAGGTGAGGGTTTGAATTCTTCTTCAAGAGTTGTTGAATTCTTTGAGGCAACTTGGAGTGGGGAGGAAGGAATTGAAATCCGGAATGCAAATGAATTAGAACTCATTACAAGTGTACTAGAATTCCAAGCCGATGATATGCAGATTGAGGAATATGATTTCCCCCAGATGAGTACAGTGACTTAGAGGAGGAGTTTCCATTAGCTGAAGATCCTTATATTTTAAATTCTCGATTGCTTGCTGGGCCAATTGGAGAGTTAGAGGCAAGAGATGGGCATGAATTTTTTGTGGGGCAGATATTCCCATCTAGAGAAGAATTCAAGAATGCACTTGTCAAACATGCCATGATTAAGCATATGAGATATAACCCAGTTGACACCCGAAAAAATAGAGTTAAAGCAGTGTGCTTCAACCAACCATGTACATGGAGAGTAGTAGCAAGGGGGAAGTAGAGTTCACTGTTACAAAATATATAAAGGAGCACCAATGCGGAACTGTTAGGGAAAGTGTTGATCATCATGCATGCTCTTCATCATTTGTTGCTTCTTTTGTTGAAGAGCAATTTCTTCATAATGAACAATACAAACCAAGTATGATTATATCAGATATTAAAGCTAGATTTGGAGTGACCATATCATACAGAAAAGCATACATAGCTAGGGAGAAAGCATTGAAAAAGGTTGTTGGAGATTATGATGAGGCTTATAGAGATCTTCCACAATATCTGCGTGAGTTAAGAGCTAGAGATCCTGAAACGTATGTGGCACTATGCAGGAATGGTGACAATCAGTTCCAGCGGTGTTTTTGGGGTTTTGGTGCTTGCCGAAGGGTTTTCAGGTCTTATTTGCATAGACTTATCGAAATTGATGCCACACACCTAAGAGGAAAGTTTCCGGGAGTAATGTTGATTGCAACGACGATTGATGGTAATGACAATGTTCTTCCAGTTGTCTTCGCAATAGCTGAAGTTGAATGTGGGTCTGCATGGGAGTGGTTTTTGGAGCATACAAAGAGGTTCTTTGGTGTTGATGATCACTCAATCACCATAGTATCAGATAGACATCGGGGCATTATATCAGCAGTTAGAAAAGTCTACCCAAACGCGCATCATGCCTTTTGTTGCCACCACATGTGTTGTAATTTGGTAACTGATACTGGGAGTAGAGCTGCTGTAGGTTTGTTTTGGGCAGCAGCACGAGCCAACACAACACTCCAATATGATATGATAATGCAGACAATGCTTGAAAAACATTCAGTTGCCCATAAGTGGCTTCACAACATTGACCGTAAAAGGTGGGCAAATGCACACTTTACAGGGAGAAGGTACAGAATGCTTACCACGAATTGTGTGGAGAGCTTAAATGCTTTGTTCAAGTCTACACGTGAGTTCCCCATAAACAGATTAATTGATAATACAAGAAGAAAAGTTGCTCAATGGTTCTATAACCGTAGAGAGCAAGTCTCCAAATGGCAGCTTGCTTTGACACCTAATGCTACAAAAGAAATGGATTCAAGGAGAGAGAAAGCAAGAGCTTATAAGGTTCACCCTTACTCTCAATCAGAAATGGAAGTAGAAACATGGGGCACTTCATACATTGTTGATTTGGAAAAAAAGGTTTGTCAATGTGGGGAGTTTCAAATTTCAGGACTTCCTTGCTCACATGCTATTGCCGTAATCATTTACAGGAACATGGATACACTTCCTTATTGTGAGCATTTTTTTTATTCTGAAACTTGGAAGTGGGTTTACATGGATCGTATTTTCCCTTGTAGAAGCAAGCAGTTTTGGCCTACTGGAGTAAACGACATTACAGTTCTATATCCCCGTAGCCTTGTGCAGCCTGGTAGACGAAAGAAGGCACGGATAGAGTCCAGACACAATGGCAAGGTCAAACTAAAATGCAGCCGGTGCAAACAACTTGGTCATAATAAAAGGACATGTAGAATGCCGCCAGCCCCAAGGTCTTGAGTTAATTGGTATATGTAGTGACCCAATATTCTGAGTGAAGTGTATATTTTGTATGGAGGATAACTGAATGTAAAGATTTTGTATATTTTACAGCTATAGTATTGTCAAAAAACTAGTTGTTGTTAATGTTGTGACTTGAAGAAGTATTTGAATATTATGATACATTTTTCTTCTTGTGTAAAGTGATGTAAGCAGAATTGAGCAGTTGTGAAGTTTTCGGATTTTGAAACCCACCAAAATGTAATTTTCTGGTCTTGAAGTCCTGAAGTCCTATGGTTTGTGAATATATGTCATTTGAGACCCTTTGTTTGTTGTTTGCTTTGTTGAATCATTGTTCTGTGCCAACTGATACTGTATTAACACGTAATTGATAATCATTAGGACTATGTTTGGAGACCAAAAATACCATCTCCTAGCTATCTAAACTTTAACTACTGGTAATGAGCTTTGAGAATTCAAAATATCATAGGTCCATGAAACAAACCTCCTGCTGTGCCAAATTCTGAAAAAATGAGGTAATGATGTGGATGGAATTAAATTGTGGTATGCAATGTCTATGTAGGTACTCTTTTTTTTGTTTAATATTAAAAATAATTTCACAACATGTATATTTATATAAAATATTTAATCATTCTAATATTGAATTATTTGAAATCTGAAATGAGATTATTTGAATTCTGAACATTATTGTGTCAGGCCCAGCTTGGGCCTGAAATGGAATTATTTCAGGCCCAGAGTGGGCCTGAAATGAGATGATTTCAGGCCCACTCTGGGCCTGAAATAATATCATTTCAGGCCCAGCGTGGGCCTGAATGAGATTATTTCAGGCCCACGTGGGCCTGAAATAATATCATTTCAGGCCCAGCTGGGCCTGAATGAATTATTTCAGGCCCACGCTGGGCCTGAAATGATATTATTTCAGGCCCAGCGTGGGCCTGAAATCATCTCATTTCAGGCCCAGCGTGGGCTGTGATTTAAAAATAGGGTAGAGGAAAAGTAAGGTTCAATATTGCTTATAGTATCGACAAGAGGACAGATTATAGATTACAGTTTTAGACAATAACAAGGATCCAAAGCAATGCTCCATTGGTTTATCAAAATGGTTTACATACATTTTAACTACAAACATATATTGT